>JAANSN010002928.1:0-21143 GCA_036850665.1 Dicranocentrus wangi
GTACACTTTCCACTCTTCTCCGCTTTAACTTTTTTCCCTCCCATTTATCCCCCTCCCTACCTTATTTTTTTTAGAAATATACAGGGAACCGCGTCGTGTTGAATACAGAGCAAGGTTTAGTAGAAAATGGGTATAAAGGAGTCGAGTTGATTTTTATGTCTTTTTGTGTCTAACTTGTGTACATTGGAAAATTGCTATATATTGGCATTTTTTCTCCCCACAATTGCCTCTTTTCTCCGACTTTACTGATTGACTCCATTTTCCCTCCACCTTACACAACACGAACACGAAACCTCTCTCTCTCTCTCTCTCTCTCTCTCTCTCTCTCTCTCTCCGGATTCACCATCAGTGAAAAAACTCAACTCCACAAATATATAAAAATAAAAAATAAAAGTTTTCTTCTTCTTCTCCTTTTTTTTGGTAAAAGTCAACCTTTTTTCGGGTAGAATTATGTCAGGGTGTGTGTGGAGGAGCAGCAATTCCATAAATATAGTGAATAATGGCGGTCGGTGGTAGGGTAACGGTAACGGTGGTATGACGGTGGTGGAGGTGGATGGTGGCGACCATGCATGAATGCTCTTATATACTTTTCGTCGTTTCTCCTCCTGAATTTTTATATTTGTGTGAATGGGCTCTCCACCACACACTCCACAAGTTAGTTTTTTTTCTTTCTTTCCTCCCATTTTCAATAACTGTGAGTGAGTGAGGGAACGAACGAAAGGGGAATGTCGGCTATGATTTGGATTGGCAGTTTGCGGGGAGAAAAAAAGAAAAAAAGGGATATTATATTGGAGAGATGGAGAGTGGGGAGAGAAATGGAATTTCAAAATTCACCGTTGCATATAAGCGGCCAACAATGCCTGCCTGCATTTGTGCCCACTTCAAAAAAATGTAGCACATTCCGTCCGTCTCCTCTCCCCGTCCCTTATCTATTGCCAACTTTGACAAAAATCACGTCACACAGAGAAGAAATTCATGCTCCGAGAGACATTTTCTTTCTGGTGGGGAAAAAATCGCAGAAAAAAAATACAATTACATTTCCCCCCGTTTTTTCTTCTTCTTCTTCCCACTCCGATCACAAAAAAGGGATTTTTCTAAAGTCCGTGCCGGAAATCAAGGTACAATTTCCCTTTCTCTCGACATTCTCTTGCCCTCCCTCCCTTCTTCCCTCCCTCCCTTTGGCTGAGAAGAAAGGAGGGGGAAAGGCCTTGAAGAGGAGGAGAAAGAAGAAGGAAAAAAAATATATTTTTTTCCCATTTTAAAACGAGAGAAAGGCGAAGTTTTGTTGTTTCACCCAAGAAAAAGGTTTCTGAAACTGCAAAGATTCATTTTATATAGAGAGGCTGGCTGGACTGAGTGGGTTTTCTTCGTCTTCTTCTTCTTCTTCTCTTTATCTTTTGTCGGAGGGAAACCGGAGCGCAAAAAGCGTAAAATGTATGGGATACAGTGCATAAATTCAAGCTAGCTAAAACATGCCGGCTCGCTCTCTTGTGGGATTTCAGATGAATTTTCTCTTTCGCGAGTGGGTTGGATTGAATTTATGCAGGGACGGATCTGATCAGCAGACAGTTTCGACTACTTTTTTTTCTCGAAATGTGGAGAAATCAAAAGAGGTTTTCTATTGGGATTGGAAAGTAGTAGACAGAAAGAAAGAAGAAGGGGAAAAAACGAATAAAAGGGACTAGCATTGGTTTTGTGTTTGTGTGTGTGTAGGCTTTTCCGTGAGTGACATCGACATCAATGCCCAAAGGATGCAGAGAGTAAGTAGTTGGTGTGTGGTGCTACAGGTATCACTGATTCCAGTCCAAGAGTCGAAGGACGACATCAGAGCTGAAATTGGGGTATCAGAGTTGGTTGGGTATAGAGAGCTTCAAAAGACAAAAAAAAAGTCCGACCGAAAAATGGTTTTAACAAGCCAGCTCGAACGAATATCCAGCAGCTATTATATAGCTACCAACCTTTTTCTCCATATCGAAACCACGGCTCCTGCCCTGCTTCCTCCAAAGTGGTTTTTTCTTTGGAAAAAAGGAGCTCGCTCCTCTTAAAGCTGAGCTGGAGAGAAATAATGTTTTTGTTTCAAGCTATTATGGATGGATATTGCGGATAGAGTTTGGGATCTCGTCGGAGGCTGCTGCTGGTGGCATGGCATCATGCATGCTGCTTATGGGATTTTATGCTTAATAAGTAGTAGTTTGCATGTGTAGCAGCAGATGAGCAAGAGAGGAGGAGGAGGAGGAGAAGGACCTAAAGCAAGATTTACGTTTCGGATTTTCCTACTCTCCATAATATTCCCAAAATCCCTGGGTGTTTTTCCCCATTTAAGCATAGCCTCCTCGCTCGCTCGTCTTGCCTCAAAATACCTATATATATAGATATATATAAAATCTCGGGCAAAATCCCCCCTTCGTTATTAGATTCTCTTCGATTTGAGACATGTAAAATATGGGATGCAAGTTGGTAAATGAGAGTCAAGTGGAGAAGATATAGGTGCATCATTATGCTAACGCAATCATTTCCATAAACCGACCGACCGACCGACCATGCGATCGAGGAGGAGGGGGAGGAGCAGGCATTATATAAATATTATCTTGCTTCTTTGTCTCTCTCTATCAGGTCCAACAGTCACGTTCCTCCAGAGAGTGGTCGATAAAGATTGTGCAAGTATCCTTACATTACATTGATAAAAAAGGTTGCGTTAGTTGCAAGTAGACACATATAATCCAGTTTTCTCTACAACAAAAATGAAATTATGAAACTTTTAGTTTTAGTGAAATTTTAACTTTTAACACCATTGAAACATTTTTTCTCGATTAGATAAGGTTAATTTAAGTTCTCTTAGAATTTGTTTGTCAATGCAAACTTTGAAAAAAAATCCTACCATGTTATTCTTTCTGAAGGGACGAGAATTTTGGTTTGGGTATATTATTTTTACTCTCCACTTTTTTGTGCTTTACTCCCACTTCAGTTTTCAGGCGTTGCATTTGGTCATTTCATGTGTGCACAAAGTGTCAACCAACCGCTTTTAGGGTGGCATCCGGTTCCGGTTCCACATGGTCAAGCGGAAACCACAGTAAACAATGTTTACTCTGTGGTTCTTCTTGCTCTTTCTCTTCCTTTTTGTGATACACACAGAAGCTCTTTTCAAGTCAACCGTTCAGCCGGGTCACAAAAATTGCCTAATTATATATATATATGTGAATATTGCACAACATACTTACATTAGTTTGTATAAAATCGGTTTGGGTTTATTTATGACGCAGAACCAGCAGGGAAATGATTTGATTTGAGGATACATGAAGGCACACTTTGAGCAATGTGCAATGACATGGACACACAGTTCGTCATTATTCTGGAATGTTATATGAATATTCAAGCATTCACTTGTCACTTTTTGGCCCTTAAATGAGTCCGGCGGACGCGACAATTGAGAAATACTTATTAAATGACGGTCAGTTTTAAAAGTCAGCAGGATTATTTAGCATAAAATAATACTACCATATGCGGAATATGCTTAGTTTGAGCAGAATAAGCAACAAGATTCCTTCATGTAGTTCATAGTTTTCATAATGTTAAAAAATGGGCTGCATTATTTACACCCTTAAGCCTAAAGTCTATAGTCCACAGGTTGTTTTCCTGAATTTACATAAAAGCAAAAGCAACGACGACGATCATTATTTACCACTTTTTGGTCAATTGCCAAACATTATTTTTTTTACCTTGATCATATTACACGACGTATGGTGCATATATCAGCATATCATGTTTATTTAGATGATGCTCTGCCCTAACCCTTTAGATTACCTCAACAAAAGTCCGAAAAAAGGGGAAACGGGAGAGAGCAGGCTGTGACAATGCATAAATAAAACGCGTGTGGCTAATTATTAATGTAATGAGAATGGTATAAACACTACTGGATAGTCGCCTCTCTCATTTAAGTGCAGGAGTGAGTGAGTGACTAATTAGGGATTAACATGCTAACCCTTTATTATTACTCGATTCATGACAAAATCTCAAAACACGAATCCACCGGACCGGATAGTTTCCAAAAACCCATGCATCTCCAATCTCCAGGCATACAGAATTATTCTAATCCCAAGGGAAAGTACAAAAAAATTATCGTATTTTCAAATTATTAAATATTAATTCATTCTTCATGCTTAATTTTCGCTGAATAAATGAAAAGCTAAAAAAAATAATTTTTTTCGGGCACTTGGTCGGAAAGTTTCTTCAATTACAAGGCAAAAATAATAATAAATTTGGTTTCTGAGCACACGATTTGCATAGGGTTGACGGCGTTCCGTTCATGAAAAACCACAGCTTTGAAACACGAGTTAGAATATCAAATTTGGGATGTCGTCCTCATCCAAAATCCAGTTTAAAAAATAATACGACGTAGGTAGTCAAATACTTTTTATATCGCGACGACCGACCACCAGACGTTTTCTTGTTGTACTCTTCTACGTACAAAGGAGGATTGTCTTGTGATAAAAAAAAACATGTTACACTCCCGTGGGGATAGTGTTCCAATTAAAAATGCGTTAATATAGTTAGTTGTTGTTTTTTTTTCTTTCCAAGAAAGAACTACCACAATATACATGTTTATACTACATTACATTGTATTTTGCAATACTCCTTTCGAAAACGTGTATGGCTTTAAAAGATTTTATTATAACAATTAAACTTTAACTTGTCAATATATATATATATATATCTGTATTATTTTTTGGTTGATTACTATTCCAATCTCATCAACGACGGGGTAAAGTCATCTCGAACCAGATTTCTTTTAAAAAAAACTATTAAAACAACTTTATAGGCTGACACTTCATCAAAGAAAAAAGAAAAGAATATCGGTAAAAAACTGGGACTGAACTGAGGGAACCCAGCCGAGCCTCTTGCTCTTATATAGCACCCAGCCACCCGGCTAAACAATGCCATGCTCATTTCTTGGAACAGGAACAATCCAAAATCCTCTCACAATTGCCCTCTCTTCAAAGAACAATTAAGTTTAAAAAAACAATCGATGAATGAGCCCATTTAAAAATAATAAATTTCCTTTGTTCATTGAATTTTCCACCTTGACACGAGTTGGTCGAGTTGGTTGGCTAAATGAAATGGCGCATTTACCCACAAGAAACATTCGGATTTTTCTCATAATAAATAAATAATAATGCAATGACAATCGGATTTTGAAAAGTGCATAGGTAATAATAATATAGGACGACGACGAGGAGGAACTTGGTTGACATCGGGTGGTTGACAAGCAGGCAGGTGGTATTATTATTTAATATTGCCATGTCGCCGCCGCAAGACCACAAGCAAGGAACAGGTAGAACCGAACAGAGCGACAGAAAAGCTGAGCTGAGTTAAGTCTTACAGTCACGCCAAGAAAATATTTGCCATAATATATACATATGTATATTGTATATATATAAAATATCTCGTAAGCCAACTCTTTTTTTTTTGCGTGTGCACAACTGTTGAAAAAGAAAAACACTCGGAGTTGTTGGTTGCGTCAAGTAGCCAGCTTGTGTTTTGTGGCGGTGGTGGTGGTGGCTGTGTTTTTTAAAGAGATGAATGATGATGATGGAGATGATGGAGATGTGCCACTTGCAGGATTTTCAACCCTGCTGCTAATACTACTACTTACTACCTTCTCCTCAGCCATATTATACCTGCACTAGACGACGGACGACCATAACTACTACTCCAGTGTTGTAACTTTGTAACATGTCTTCATGTAAGAAAGATGCGTGTATGTATGTATACTTTCTTGTTGCATCGTCTTGGGATTCTATAAACCAGGGATTGCGAGATTGGATGGATTATGATAATATTACGTTGTATTACCACCTTGGAAAATGGACAGGAACGAGGGTGATGATGAGCAGCAGGCAGGTTTTAGTAAGAAAGAGCAAGGCGAGTAAAAGAAGACGAAGAAGGAAAAAACTGGTGGTGGTGGTACCTGTCCAATTCATGCTATTACAGGATGTGCTCATTGCATTGTCAGAGTAAAGTCAGGTGGAGAAGAGTCACAAAGCAAGGGTGACTACACGGACGAGAGCAGGTAGAGGTAACCAGAACCACCACCACCACCACCACCACCGCACACCGGAGGCTTTTACATTACAAAATACTTACTAGACGGGCGATGCATGCAATGGTAATTCAATTCAGTTGTGGAGATGCTGAACAAGAAGCGTAAGCGTAACAATGTCCTCCTGTAGGCTAATAATAATAATATATAGATTGTGTTGTGCAGAAGAGTCTTGACTTTTCTTAGTAGTTACAGGAATCCGGAGTCTAGTCGTCTTGAGAAGTCTCAACCAAATCTCAAGTGTAAAAGAGGGAGGTGTCGTGGTGGTGGTGGTGAATATATCTGTGGTGGAGTTGGTTGGTGGCAGATACAATATTTCATATAATATGTAATATGTTATATATTACTTATATACTCCTATACTTGCTGCCAGTTGTTGACTGTGTGTTGACATTTCGGAGATTGGATAATATGAAGTAAGTGAAGTGGACCAAAAAGTATTCCTAGTTCGTTCTCAAAATTTGTCCCATCTCTAATCGTAGGACCAAGACTCCAAGACTCTAACCGATCATCATCATCATCATCGGATTGCGGAGGGATATAGTGAGTGGCTCGCCGTTTTGGAGCTCACTCTCAGTCGTCAGTCCAGTCATGCCAGAAATGAGTTGATTAAATATTGTCGTTACATTCGAGAGAGGTAAACTGGCTGGAAGTAGTAGTCCCTGGGGATCATCATCATGTGTGAACGGAGGGCGCTGCTAGACCCAGAAATGTACAAAATCTCAGAGGAAGACTCTCAAGATGAGGAGGTTCTGTCGGCTGGAGGGCTAGCCACCCTCACGGAGGACGTGCTCCGACTAGGGGAACAACACTCCGGGGCATGGAGTGCTAATATTAATAATAATCATGCTCCTCCTGTTCGGTTGCCATCATCAAACCATAATAATAACTACGCTCATCATCACCCCCACCACCAAAGCTCAACCTCCTTTTCCAGTGCCATGCATAAATTCGCGGGCGGCTCGGGCTCGTCAACGTTGTCAAAGTACAAAATCCTGGGAGGGCCTCCTCCTCACCCCTCAGGAGGCTCTCGTTATCATCATCCCAGCAATACTAATGCTGGACAGTTAGGGGGAGGCTCGTCGGCCGTTCGGGGGGAAGCCAATGTGATGGACGGCGACAACCTGGATTGGCCCGAGTCCAGCACAAACTCAGACTCGTGCTTGTCCAGTGATGATCGACAGCCGAGTAGTAGGAGTAAACCAAGGAGGGGTGGAGGTGGTAGTAGTGGCGGTGGAGTAGGGAGTGCTAGTAGTTTGGGTGCCAGCAATAGCAAATACTTGTCAAAAACGTATTTCGGTGATCACGTGAAGCGAATAGGAGACTCTTCTTTGGTGGACCCGTATAGTGGTTACCACCGGGAGGAAAGCAGCTCGATCCCTCCTCCTCGGACTCAACACCACACACCACACCAGAAGCATCATCATTCCCAACAACAACAACAACAACCCCGTCGAAATGCAAACAGACGGTCTCGACGACGCTCGCACCCCCACTCCCGCCACCACTCCAACCACCATCACCACCACCGAGACTCGTCCTCAGGCTCGGGCTCTGATTGCTCTGGTCGGAGCAGCAGTCCGTGTGCGGATTGCACAGGAGGGGCAGGAGGAGGACATCACCCCCACCGTCGAACTTCAACCAAGGTGGGGAGTGAGGGCGGCGAGAGTGGAACCTCATCTGAGCGAGAACACTACGAAGAGTCGTCCTACTCGGAGAGCTCCTATGACGCCGAGGACTATGCGGATTACGATGATGAGGACGATCCCGAATATTTTGATGATATTGTGAAATTCCTGTAAGTACATTCTACTTTGTCATTCCCCTTCCCTTCTTCTTGTATTATATTATTCCACTTTGGTAATGGAATTTCTGCCTGGACATTTCCAATTTCCATCCACTCCTCCAATTTCCCTCCGCTAACTAGACAGTTGAGTGGTATGGAAAGGAAGGAAGGAAGGGGGAATGAAAAGGGGAAAAAGTCGTGTTGTAATTTAGTTGTTTACCGAGAAAAAAAGTTACCTTGTTCTTATGATGACTGACGTGGTACGTGACAGGTGGACCGTGTGTGTGTCCACCATTTTCCAGGTATTCCAGACAATAAAAGAGAGAGAGAGAGAGAGAGAGAGAGCGAGAGAGTGACTTTTTCATTGGAATGAAAATAAAGTGGGCCTAATTGACTTTATGCTTGTTTTTGCCATGATGAAGAGAGAAAAGTCCATATACCTCTCCCAACTCATTCAGTCGCCGCTTCCGCTGCCCCAACATCACAATTGAAATCAATTTAATAATAATAGCAATAATAATAAAACTCAATTCATCCCATTTCCTGCTTGGAATGCCCGGAATTTAATAGTTTATTCTCTGGAAAAAGTAATACCACCAGACTCCTCTCCTCTCGTTCTCCTCCTTTGTTTGCTGACTTGACTGGACTCTGACTGGATAGCTTGTGACAGTAAAATATATAAAAAAGAAACAGGACAATCACAATCACAATAAAATTTTTCTGACTGGAATTGTTGAGAAAAAGGGGGAAATAAAGGAAATTGTAGTAGAGGTAGGGAATGCTGGAGGAAAAAGAAAATTCCTCTTCCTTCCTCTAATATGTAGCCGTAAAAATAACCGAACAACCTATGCCAAACATCATAATTTTTTTATTTCCATTTTTCCTCCTAGTCTCTCACTGTCTACAAAAGAGAGGTGGAAACTTTGTAGAAATGATGATAATGATGAGCTTCAACTGATTTTTTGTGAGTTTATATGAATCGATCCTCCTCAGTCAGTAGTTATAGAAACAGGAGATGATAATATAGGAAGCCGGAATATAAAAGTATCATCTCATCTTTTTATATGCCTTGGATGATGATATTTTTTTGATAAAAGTGGAAAACTCGGGAGTACACTACCTCCCTCCCTCCATGCATTTACATAATGAAATAGATAGACGTCAGTTGAGAGTAGTGGATGGAGGGGAGCATATTAATATATATGAAATGAGAGAGAGAGAGAGTCCTCCACAGTTTTTTTTTATCACCACTCGAAATTCTCTCGGTTGAGTGCACCCTTCTCGCGAAATGAGTGACGACTGGTGAAGTGTGAACAGTAGTGTTGAAAATGAAGTGCAGAAGAGTTAATCAGGTTTCTTTTTTTTATACCAGGCCCCTTCTCACTCTCACTCACTCACACTCGTCGCGACTGAATGTGAGTTACAAAAAAAAGTGCATTGAGTTGTGAGGTGGAGATAGGGAGACGATGCCGATGCTCTAATGATTTCATTTTATGTATATGCTGCTGAGAATTTAAATAATATAACATTTGGAAATGCTCTTCTTCTTTTGGTCGTTCCAGGGATGACAGTGAAATTGAGTCAAACATCACCCCAGACGGGGACATGTTCCTCCTGGAATACTCGGCCGACTCGGAGCTGTCAGAGAGCGAAGGAACAACGGTGGTGGAACGGGAACAACTTGCTCCTCGTTCCCAGAGCGAAACTCGCCAAAATGGGCCAGACACTGAGGTGGTGGTACCCCTGGAGCGAGGAGCGGGGCTAGCTAGGAGTAGTAGTACAAAGAGTGGAGGAGGTGACGGACGAGAGGGCTCACTGGGAGGAGAGGGGAGATCTGGAGGGATGATAACAACTCCGGGCCCGTCACCATCCAATCTCCAACAGTCCTCCTCCAAGTCTGGTGGCCACTTTCAAAAGTCGGGGAAAGGGGCAAAAGGGAAGATCTCGAGGTTGTTGAAGCGGAGGCGAGGAGACGGGGGCTCAGGTGGTGGGACAAGTGGAAAACCGGACCAATCCTCGTCATCGTCATCATCCAGGATGCAACCAGACTCTGTGGAGGGCGGCCCACCAAACTGCAACGTTCTTCTTCCACAGCCGACGATTCTCCCTCCCACCCACGGAGATCCTAGCAGCAAAGAGCTCTCTCCACCCAAGGGGTCGTCGTCGTCGTCGTCAGCAAAGCACAAACCGTCATCGGTTCCCTCGGCAGCGGCCGGTGGTGCTCCTGAGAAAGTGTTCCGTTTCAAGGACGAGCACGGCGGGGAAACGCGCACCGTCTTTGTGGACGTTCCCCAATCCCGCAATAGCAACCTGGGCCGAAGGGCCACGCTCATTGAGAGCATTCTTGGGATCATCCCGGGCCGCTTTTCCACCCCGACGGGGAACAATTCCACAGATGGGTCGTCGTCGTCCTCCTCCAATGATCGCATCATGGTGGCTGGATTTGTACCTGACGGTGTAGCTTCCCGCTACAGACACATCAAAATCGGTAATAATTATTGCACAACCAATTCTTTCCCCCCATTTTTCAACCCGCTTTCTTTCCATCCTTTCCTTCCTTTCTAGTTAGACTCCCCATAAAAATATAAGCGGAACAAGCATTTATAAAATATTTAAGCCCTTTTCGACACTGATTGAGCGGTTCCCGGAGTCTCAAAGCCAGAGAGAGAGAAAGGGTAGAGGAAATATACCTGAAAGGCGGCGGTGTTTCATGCGGGAGGCCGATTATCAGGAAAGCAACATCTTTATTGTGCCTGTAAACAGCGTGTTATTATCCTATCAGCTTGGGAAACTGCGTGCCCGGCAACTTTTCCCCATAAAAGCTTTCTCTCTCGCTCTCTCTCTCTCTCTCTCTCTCTCACTCTCTCTTTGAAAAGAGAAACAATGGGAACCAGTTTATCTTATTTGATCCCCATCAACCCACACCGCCACACTAAACAGCCCAGTCTCGGAGGAAATTCTAGAGAGAGAGGGAGAGAGAGAGAGAAAGAAAGAAAGATGGCTTCGAATCCGGCTTTCTCGCATGCTAAGGTGCAATTTACATGGAAAATATTGTCATCACCTCTTTATCCTCTCGTGTCGGGGAGGAAGGAGGCGGCGGCGGAGGAGGAGGAGGACGAGGTGGTAGGATATGAGCCTGAAATTGGATCGTCGGCTGGCTGAATGGTGTTCTTAATTTTAAATTCCGAAATTAGGATGGAGGAGCGACAAAAGGGAGGCTCTGGAAGGGAGATAAAACCATGCAAAAACCTAATGATCACACATTTTCTTGTCAGAAAGAGCCTCTCCAGCTCCCCATATATCCATCCATATTATATACCACTACTACAACATATCCAGCTTAACTCCGTTTTCGCAGACTAGGCTCTCTCTTCAGCACTGACTGAAGAATGGATGGTGTGATGATGTGGCTTTTGCAAAAAAAAAAATAGGTGAAAGAGGAATAAAACGACTTGGCTTTACAAACATCCTCTTCTCGTCCTCTCCTCTTGTCTTAATAACAGAAATGACGATGATGATGATGGTGATTACCACCGCTCTTCTGCTTTACCATTATCACTCACTCGGGCATGCAGAGCAACAACTCTGGTCTCACTTTCCGTGCCAGTCGAGTCTTCTTAGGCCACAAATTCAATGAGGATGATCCAGATGTGGTGGTGGTGATGGTGGTTGTTTCGTTGCGAGGACGACGACGACGACGACGGCATAATATAAGACACTCAAGACCAAGACCACCGTTTTGTCAAAAGGGCTGCAACAACAAGTTCAAGTATGGAAATGATGAGGGTTTCGTTCGTCGTTTCGATGTTGAAAGGAGAGCACTACTTGTATAATAAGTAATATCGCACCAATCCGACCCAACCCAAAACCCAGCTCTTCTAACCTAGCCTATAAAAGAAGAAAAGTCGGTGTGTAAGAAGAAGAAGAAGAAATAATAGCGAGAGAGCCGTCGTCTTGGTCTCAGATAATAAATACATGGATGATGCTGATGATGAGGATGGTCAGATAAGGCCCATTTTGAAAGGAGAGACGAAGCCATGAAAATTTACAAAGCTGCGAGCTTGTTGTAGTGATGAGCGAGAGATGGAAATTTGGTGATAGGAAAATGCTTTATTATGTGCTGAGCTGAGCCAAAAGGATCGAGGATATGAGCACAAGTCTTTTGCTTTGCTCGTTCCCTTTTTCTGTCGAAACATAAAAAAATACAAGTTTTCGCCTTGGTGTAAAGAAGAAGAAGAAAAAGAAAAACTTGAAGAGATGTTGCTTGGTGCTTGGAGTCTGGGTGAGGCTGTGTCGCATTCCGAATTTTATTATGCATCCCAGAATTTAAACAAGCGTACAGGCTCATAAAAAATTGGAGGTATGAGGAGGAGGAGGAGGAGGAGAAGGTGAAAACTTGCCAAAACTGCCGGCTTGTATACAAGAAACAAGTTTTAGGTGGAGGTGGTAAAAAATGGTAACAAATCAGTAAAGTGTAAAAAAAATCCCTTTTGTTGGGCCTTTTTCTGTTTTATTGGGAAAATGAGGAGAAAATGGTGTGTTCCACTCTGTTGGTGGTAAATTGGGACGGGAAAACAACAAAATTAATTCGGGATGGAAAATTTATCCAAATTGGTCAGATTGGTGGAGCGTGCCCCCGACGACGACGACCACGCTGGGGCATGGCCGCCCCATGTGACTAGTACCGACCGAGATTATTTATCAGAGGTGTGTGCAATGGATGGATGCGCAATATTAAAGTTTATTGGATGTGTAAATGGCATCATGGATAAGGGGAAATGGCCCAACATGTTTGACAACGTTGCCATGCCCCTGCAGAGCGTGATCAAAGGATAGGAATTTTTTTACGGGTTTGAAAAATAAATGGCCTTATAGTATACTTTATGGGATTGCTGTTGATGGGATTGCGGAGAGCGGGCGAGTTTTATGGGCGAAAATAATCCTTTCACTAAAAAAAATATATTCTACAAAACGTCACGGGGAGCCATGGTCGCTCGTTCGTTCGGGTGGAAGTTTTTTATTACCTGCCACGTACAAAACGAATTTCCTTTTGTTTGATGTTTGCTCTATCGCAAGAAAAAAAAGTATGGTGGCTAATTAATGCTTTTTTTTTACACAGGTGACTGGCTGGTTTCGGTGGATGACATTGTCGTGGGTCATGCCAACGTGGATCATGTGCTCAACTCGAGGTGCATGTATGGCAAGCGGAGAACAGCCTTTGAGACTGAGTATTTACGGGTAAGTATTTTAGTTAGTCTTTTTCCCAGGGCTCATACATTTCTGTGAAAATCTTTTTTTTTGGGATCAATAATATAGAAAGCAAGTTGAACGGAGTAGACTATAATGACTTGACTCCTGATTTTCGTTCCTTTTTCTGCCTTGTTGCGTGGCATCAATATGAGTTTGCTGGCAAAAGGGTTGCTAGTTTTGAAAACGCTAAAATTCATCAACTCAATGCATTTCATCAAAAAAGGGAAAAAAGACAAAAAATGATATATTTTATAACTAATCATCATCATCATCATCGTCACAACCAAAAAGACCAAACCCACCTCCTCCCGTAACAGTTGTCTCCTGGAATGTTGTAGAGGGTAATCTGTCATTTTGCGTGGCTGATTTTAGCCGTCACATACGCACACACACACACGCCACCTTCTCGAGTGTCACCCATGAATGAGCTTTAGAATTGGAAAAAAGTGGATTTTCTTCACGATTAAAAGTTCTCAAGTTGGAGCTTTCCTGGCGGCTCCGGCTCCCATGTCCTGCCTGCCTGCCTGCCACCCGTCCGTGTCAAATAAAACGAGCACGTGAGGGAAGTAGAGAGTGAAACCGGAATTCAATTCAATTTTTTCCCCTCTTGTATAAAACTCGTGCAATATAGTTCCCGTCCCATAAGAAAAACTTTCTTCTTTTTCTCTCGAGAAAAAGCTCATCAATAAGGTGGAGATCATTTATCTAGCCAGATCATTCTTTCCCCGTTCCACCACCAACCACTATGTTCGTTCCTCCTCTCTTGTCTCCTCTTGCTCACAACACAACCACCACGCCATTAAAATGGCTAATCAGTTGAGCGAGTCTATTTTTGGAGACAAAAGTGGCTTTTGTATTGAGAGTCTTAGGGGAAGTCGGACGAGTGGAAAAATACTTATATATATATATATAAAAAGAAGAGGACCACGACGACCATCATCTACATGGTTACAGAATGTGGGGGAATAGAGAATAATTTAGTCTTTTTGTGAATATCTTATCTTGCTCGCTAGTTTGGTAGTTTATATATATTATCAAGAAGAAGAGGAGGAAGAAGAATAGGAAGAGTGGAGCACTAATTGCTGTGTTGGCAGTCTGGATGGATGGCTAGTAGTAACCTTTCACTCCGGCTTTTCTTGCTCACACACTTCGTTACAGTTATCTTGTGGTGGCTTTGGTGGTGGTGGTGGTGGTAGTGGTGACACAGCAAAAGCATGGGACTGCTGCTGCTCCTCCTGCTCCTTCTCCTGAGGGCCAAGTTGGGAGAGAAAAGAGAGAAAGTGGGCTAATTGATGGAAGGGATCTGTGAGGAGGAGTATATATAAGCAGAGGCAATCAATCAGCTTTCCTCTTTCCTGTCATCTTCCTCCTTTAAGTCGTGCAGAAAGGAAGGAAGGAAGAAAGGAAGGGCGAGCGAAGACGAAGAATGTGGAGAATTCCCCAGCAGCAGCCCTTTTATTTTATCCCTCATTGAGTTGAGACCGAGGCGGAGTAAATGGTGCAAATTGCATCTTGAATGATTTCCCTGTCCGTTATTTCCTATTCATTGAGCAAAAAAAGGGAATGGGAGACGGGAAATAATGGATCCTTTTACCTTCCCAGCAGAAGAAGAGGAACGAAGAGAAAAAAATAAAATAAAGGAAGATTCCGACCCTTTTCTTAACCCTGGCTCCTCTACCAGCCCTATAGCCACCTCGTAAAAAATGACACCAGCAAACAACGCTGGGCTCAGCCAGTTGTTTTCAGACTGGCCTGACCAAGGTTTGCTGCTGCTGCCCAGTGAGTATACTGAACTGCTGCGACCAGGTTTCTGGTTTGACTTTGGCCAAGAACGACAAACCAAGTATAATAATAATATATATAACGGTGGTGGTGGCTTGGTTTGGTTGGTTGGATGCATGGGGGAACATCGTTGCATGCTATTCGGGGATCTGGTTCCTCTTCCAGGCACATATTCCTCGTTAATTTATTTGCGTGTCATTCTCAGAAGAGAAAAGAAGCCCCATGGGTTGGTTGTCTTGAGGAAACAAAAAGAAGCGATTCTCACACTCCGACTATTCCAACGGCTGAACATTAATTAATCAGACTGAAGCTCGGTATCACAACTAAGCTTCAAATTTCGGCCACACAAAGTTTATTGTTAACGCCAGCAGCACTTTCTCCGTGCCAAGAGAAAATCATGTCAAATCAGTGTCCGCGACAAAGTGCTCAACATTTATCATCATCATCATCATCTTCATCATTAGATTCCAATAAATCTGTGTGGCAAAATCATGCGGATGAACATTCAAATGCTATCCAAAATTACTTTGTTTGTTTTACTTTCCCATCTTTTACGACGACCAATTGTAAGATTGGAGTTTGCCCCGGTCGAGTTCCAACGACTAAAGAAATGACGCAGATGGATACACAAGAAAAACAAAAAAAAATACTTTTTTTTCTCTCTCACACACATTTGCTCTCTGATGTTTTCCAACTTTTTACCAGAAATGTCTCAACTTTGGGTTTGTAGTAGGGGCAAATTGTTATTTACAGTTAAAAATTAACACAATTTCTCCACCGCTTTTCAAAGCGGCGAGGGACGACGGATGTCTTCATTAATCCGTGTAGTTAACAAGTTTGCTTTATATAAGTTATCTATCATCAAGAGTTACTTTGTGAATAACCAATTCCTTGGCAAATAAAAATGCATTTTTGTACGTCAACATGCACTAATGGCTTGGGAATGGGAAAAAAGTCAAAAAAACTGGGTGAGTGCAAAAGAAGCTAAAAAAAAGAAAGTTGTGTCATTTTCCCCCCACAACTTTTCACAACAAACTAAATTGTTTCGCTTTGTTTTTTCTTTCTTTTTGTTTTGTACTTTTTGGACTTCCAAAGAAAAAATGACAGCCGCATAGACATGTAGGTATACATGATCATTATAGAAATCATCATGTTTGTGGTTATATCAAGAGGTTCCAGGAGGACGGCACTGACGGCAGCTTGTTCCACTGGAATATATTTATGAAATGGAGGAATATAACATGGTGAAAGGGGGATGGATGATGACGATGCTGATGATGGTGGTGCTAACAATGGAGTAAATGGAGTATAACGGAGGGAAAATGAAGTGAGCCCGAGACTCATTGTTCTTGTGTGTCGCAAAGGTGGTGGTAAATGGTGACGACGACGCCAACGACGGTTTTACCCCGCAGGCACTTTTTTCTCTCCTTTTTTGTCCGCTCTCAGCTCACTCACGTTCACCACGAGCCTGGTTTTTTTTGTCTCTCTCTCTCTCGCATAGTGATATATATTATTCCTAGGCAAATAGCGCAATTTCCCGTTTTGTTAAGAGAGCTGCTGCCCGCCCCCTGGACCTAAAAAGAGATGAAAGACGCGGGAGAAAAAAAAGTTTTGTTTTTTTATTGTTTTTTCCTGGAATTATTCTACGCAATAGAATATCTAATTGGATTTCGGTTTCCTTTGATGGTCCTTGTTTGTCTGTTTACGGGGATGGATGATAGACATGATTTTTTTCTTCTCTCTTGTCTGGATCCCAAATCTCCCTTGTCTATTTGATCAGAGTAGACAAAAAAAAACGAGAAAGTTTATTTTTTTTTCGTTTTCACGAAAAACAAAAATCCAGAGTTTTCTCTGCATCTATCTCCCTGTCACAAAAGAACAGAGAACATGGGGGAAAATTGCATGAATTTTTGCGTGCAAGAAGGAAATGCCCCTGGTGTTTCGCATTTAGCATGCAAACTGGAAAACTAAATATATACAACTCATGGAAGCCCATCCAGGTGGAAAAAAAAGAAGTGAGTGGGGAGATGATGATGATGATCCAGACCGTTTTTATGCGAACCGTGTGGAACGTGAGGTTTTTCTGGGTAAATTTGACAGGGTGAGTAGCTCTACAGCCAGCCCGATTATTTCCAAACCATTTTTCGGTGTGTGGCAGGCAGGCAGGCAGGCAGGTTGGAGGGGAGGGTGGTGATGGTGGAGTGCAAGATTTTTTTTTGGGTGGGGTGGTGTAGACAGATTTCCTCCATCAGAGAAATGTGAATGGCTGCGGTGAAAGGGAAAAGAAACTCTTTAATGACTTTACTGTCACTTAATTTAAATGATGTTGTCTGATTACGTGTTGGCATCATTCATGATGACGATGATGATGATGACGAGGATAATGATTGTATGGGGTTCTCTCCTCTCCATGTCCACAAGCGGTTCCAGGAAAATGCTGACTGGCATTCAAGTAGTTTTACGGGCATACAAGGATGATGATGATGATGATGATGATTACAGGGTTGCTGCTGCTGCGACTGCTGCTGTTGCTGGAAAACTGGAAAGTAAAAAAGGTTTTCCCTTGCTCAGCATCTCTTTCCCATATTTTTTGTGTTCTCCTCTGTTTGCTTTGCCTCCATTCAAAGTGAAACTTTGGATGCTTCCATCATTTTTATTTTATTTCTTTCGTTTATCCCTTGTACACCCTTTTCCTTCTCTCTATTGCTTACAAAGCAATGAAACAAACATGTGAAGATGATGATGATGATGATCATGATGATGTTGGCGATGTTTGATTTGATGGAATTTCTTGTTACTCCACATATATCCCTTCCAGTTGTTTGTTTTTCTTTTTAAAGATGTCGAAAAACGACGCAGCTGGGCTAGTTGGTGTTGTGTGTGTGTGTGTGTTGTTTGGTTTGGTTTGGAATTGAGTTGGTGAAAGAGGCCCACCGGGGTGGTAGCTAGAATATGTTTATATATATATATATCACTGTATCGTGTCATCCAGATTCTCCGCTAAATTGCCGGCATCCTACCCTCCTCCTTCTCCTCCAGCACAATGAATGAGCAAAGCAAATAATTCATATAATTTCTGTTTACCCTGCCGTTTTTGTTTCTGCATGGTTGATGGCTGCTGGAGGAGAAGGTGGTTTTCCATCGAAACATGTGAACATGTGGAGGAACCTTGGCGGTGGTGCTGATGGTGGTGGTGAATGTTATTGAGGCAGGGATTTCTCCTCCAGGGGACTCATCCATCCTAATCGTAATCAAGTTGTGTTCCGTTCCATCATATCTATCCGGCTCGTCGTCAAATGAAATGAAATGCCTGGGATGATATGCATGAGTCGAAACAGATTAAAAGCGGTGGGGTATATAGTAGGAAGGATGGTGATTAGCGGTGAAAGAGAGAGAGAGAGAGAGCTCTTCATCCAGCCACTCTCGGCTCGCTCAATTTAAACTCAAACTCAATTATTTTATTTTATTTTTTTAATTTTTTTTTCTTTCCTCCAGTTGAAGCTGACTTTAAGACGGGTAGCTGGCTGCATGGTGTCCCTGCCAACGAGCAAGGTAAATACTACCACATTTATATTATCAGGAATCCAACAGGAATCCCCTTTTGTGTTTATTCTGTCCCCTTGGCGCGCACATAAGAAATCCGTGGTGTGTTGCCGAAATTTTTTCTTTTCTTTCTTTGTTCTTTCATTTTTTTTATTTGCAGTTTGAATCCGGGGGTCCTCTAAAAACCTCAATACGCGGCTCTCCTCCCGGCGGAGGAGGAACGAGCTGCTCCAGGGTAAAGTCGGCTGCGGTGGTGGTGAGTCCTCATGTGCAGTCCAACGTGGCCCTTCTCTTCATTTCGAGTGTGACCCCAAACTGTGCCATAAATGAGAAAGCTGGCAGCAGCAATGGCGCTCCTCCTGCCAACAACAATAATAACCACCCCAAGGTATGAATGAAAAACGGGAAGAAAAGTAATAATAATAATAACCTGCTCTCACTCGACTACTGGTAAAAAAAAGAAGAGAAAAAAAATATGAAAGCTGGTAGCCGTCGTGTGTGTGTGTCACCGTCGCCGCCGCCTAATAAATGCAACGAACCTTCTTCCTTATTTTTTTTATATCGCATGTGATTATGGGAGTCATGTCTTGTCATGATGTCAGGAGGAGAAATGGCAAGAGAGGCTTTCTTCTGGGAAGAAGAGAAAGCAATCCACCAGAAGAAACCAAATATATATATATTCACCCTGCCTCAACTCTAAACCCAACCTTCTCCCATTTTTCCCATTACGGCCGCTCTACAAATAACACTTTTTATTATGCACACGAGTTGAGGATAAATCAACAAGGTTTGAGCTTTGTCTTTTCCAAGGCAAAGACGACGACGACGACAACGACGACTTTCCCATGACGATCCCTCTTTTTCCCTCCTTTCTCTCTCTGGAGGTGCGACATGGAGAATGGAGGCAAAAGAAGGGAAGAGAGGAAGAAAGAAATGATGTGTGTGCATGGTTATTTTTTTTTTGTAGTACAAGTCCATAAATATGTTTTTCCTCTTTCATCCTCGTCGCGCGACCCACCATTCCTTTTTCGGCAGAGTTGATGGGGCCCCTGTCATGCCACTGATTCATTGTCGTAAATTTCTCTCTCCTCCAATTTTTCTGTGAGCCTATGTGTGTCCCTACCCAAAACGCAATTTACTTTTTTTTACGCTATAGTAATAATGAAGTGACGGGTTTTTTGCCGAGAAAAATATGAGACGATTCTTCTTGTGCCGTGTTGCTCGCGGTGCTATTTTATCATTATCTGAGCCAGCCTCAGTCAACCTCCCGCCCTCCCCACCTCCCGCCCTCCCCAACGGAATTTCACTACATTCGTTCATGTCTAGAGGAGAGAAGGTTGTCTATTATTATATATTTTGTGTGTGTGTGTTGCTGGTGTAGAGCTGGCTGGTGTACTACTGTGCTCTTCCTCCTCTCTCTGGCTCCTTATTTTCAGAGCGGAGGAGAGAGAGAGAGACAGTCGACGAAAGGGAAAAAATGAGAGGGGTCGTCAGGTCCCTTTTGGTTACATGCGTAGCCAGGTTCCCTCTCGGGTCTCCTAATGTAATCCAGCAGAGACATGACAAATTGACCTGAGAGACAGTCGCTGGCGCACAGCACCACCCAGACACAGTGAGAATGAGAGAAGATGAAAACAAGGAACGAGTTTTTTTTTCCTCCTTTTCTTTTCTTTTTTTTTTTTTACTTTGCATCTGCATCCCGTCCCAAAACATTAAAGTCATGATATGAAGACCTTTTCTTTTTACGTAGACTTGCACTTTCTTCTTCTTTTCTTCTTCTTCCATCCAACTACGAACAAGACCATATCAACCATGTCCAACTTATTTTTTTTATATATGTTTTTTGCTAGTACCTTCCTTTGGGTATCCTTAGTTGATCTTCGTATATATATGGCGGTGCATATGGCCGTGTTGGAGGAAACGGTGCGGAAGGAAATGGCATTGCATGACAATCAAATCCGGCTATACTTTTTGTGTCCATTTTGCAAAAAAATGTGGGTTGTAAATGGAGCCGGGGTGGTGGTAGTAGTGGTGGTGGCGCGTGTCACAATGATATCTTCCTCCAGACGGAGGAGGTTATCTCCGGTCGGTAGTAGTAAAACCGTCATTTATGGGAGGAAACAGCCGGACACAAAACAAAATATGTATATATTTATATATATTTTAAAATATCCCCTTTTCTGGTCTTGCCGGAACATTCTGTGAAACAAGAAGGGATTTATGGGGTTTTTATTATATTGGTAAACTTGAATCTGGCGTCGTCGTTGTCGGTTGAAAGTCAATGATGCATTTGTTGGAGGCTTTTGGAGGGAGAGTGGAATGAGGGAATGAAGGAGGTTCCACTCTGGAAATTAATTTATTTGCAACAATTGTACTACTTATTTATTATGACTCATCGTGTATTTATTTCTCTTCGTGTCTCTTTCTTTGTCCAGGAAAAGTCAAAGGATGTGGTGTACGCGTGGCCCAAGGAGAGCGAGTCGAAGATTGTGAAAGCCTTAGCGGCATCCCAGGGACTCTTTTCTACGTTGTACCGACTTCTTCGGGACGTTACTGGCTCCCATCCCGTCGTGTAAGCCTTTGTCTCCTCTTTCTCTTCAGTAGTCGTAGTAGTAGTAAATAATGCGCGTGCCATGTCCTCATAAATATATATGGAGGGGGAGAGCGCGCTGGCGGGGGGGGGGA
>JAANSN010002929.1:0-21124 GCA_036850665.1 Dicranocentrus wangi
TCAATCATTTAATTTAATTGTTCATTCATTCTCTTTCATCTTTGGATTAGAGTTGTTAGTGATTATTTATTAGGTAGATGGTAACTCTGGACTGGATGTGTGGTAGAATTGTGTGGATGTTTTTGTAATCACTGACAACTGATTAATTTTTGTTGTGGTTTCTTATTCATAGTTTTTTTTATTCCTTTCAGAACCACCCAGACAGAGAAGCTCAAATTAAAAAAGTGCCGATTTATTGGCGACGGAAGAGGAAGTTTGAAGTTGTTGTTGTTGTTGAAGCCATGGCTGATGACGAGATTTACTACGTGGAGAGGATCCGTGACAAAAAGTGGGTTCACGGGAAGGTGCAGTATCTAATCAAGTGGCTGGGCTACGGGGAGGATGAGTGCACCTGGGAGCCGGAGGAGAACATCCAGGATCAAACCCTTGTGCAGGATTTTGAGAATGAGCGGAAATTGAAATTGGGGGCTGAGAAGAAGAAGCGGGGCCGAGTGGGACGACCTCCAAAACGAGCCCCCAGCAAGGAGGTAGCTCCTCCTCCTGTTGAGGCGAAGAAGCCAAAGTCTCCGACCCCTCCGCCGAAGGTATTGGACTTGATTGTTACAATTATTGCACATAAATCGCACCACTCACCACTTTGACATATTTTTGAACTAAAAGTAATATTTTTTTTTCATTCTGTAGGAAAATGAGGTTGCTCCGGTATCTCCCAAGTCAACACCAGTCGCTGCTCCAAGTCCTAGTCCTTCCGAGACCGAAACAGAGGTCGCAGTAGTAAAGAGTACTACGGAAACTGCTGAGGCTGCAGAAATGATTGCTACAGTCGCTGCTCCAAGTCCTAGTCCTTCCGAGACCGAAACCGAGGTCGCAGTAGTAAAGAGTACTACGGAAACTGCTGAGGCTGCAGAAATGACTGCTACCGATATGGTGGAGGTCCCAGAATCAGAAATGGATACCAACAACATCGAGGTTCTAGAAATAGATACCAATGTCGAGGTTCAACCAGAAAAAGACACCAGTGTGGAAGTTCCAGTCCCAGTCAAAGATACAAGCGTGGAGTTACCAGGAAAGTCTACTGATGATATGGAGGTCCCAGAGAAGACTAGCGAGATGGAGGAGGTCCCAGAATCAGAAAAGGATACCAACAACATCGAGGTTCTAGAAATAGATACCAATGTGGAGGTTCAACCAGAAAAAGACATCAGTGTGGAAGTTCCAGTCCCAGTCAAAGATACAAGCGTGGAGTTACCAGGAAAGTCTACTGATGATATGGAGGTCCCAGAGAAGACTAGCGAGATGGAGGTCCCGGAAAATACTACCGAGGAAGTGGAGATCATACAAAATACTACCGAGGTGGAGATCCCACAAAATACTATCGAGGTGGTGGAGGTCCCCCAAACGACTACTGAACCAGAGGCCCCAGAAAACGATGATACCGTCCATGGCGAGGTCCAGGAAATTAGTGACATTCCCGAAACGCCCACTCCATCATCCACTCCACCACCAACCACCGGCGAGCAAGAGACTGAGATTACTGAGCCACTATCTAACAACAACAACATCAATGCCAACCATATTTTCGAACCAGAAAAGATTCTGGGTGCCACTGACTCCACCGGAGAACTCGTGTTTTTGCTCAAGTGGAAGAATATTGACAAGCCTGGCCTTGTCCCGGCTCGGATTGCTAATGTCAAGTATCCTCAAACTGTGATCCGATTCTATCAGGAGCGCCTCACTTGGAACTTGCCCAAGGGATTTGCTGGAATTGGGGTTGGAATCACCAAGGAGGACTAGTTAGTTGAATGTTGAATCCCTTCAATCCCTCACTATTGAATTGTCAACAAAATTGTTAAAATTTATACAGTAAACTAGTGTTTTGCGTCCAATTCCCCATTCCCCCATTTTTTCATTAATTTTGAGTTGTTTTTTGTTCCACCAGTCAAGTTTACTATAACATGACTTGTAGTAAATGAAGAAATATTTACTTGAACTAATTTTTTTGATGTGTTCCTATTTAACTAAATTACTTTTTTGAGGTTGTTAATAATTTTTTGTATTTTGGTTTTTGTTAACTAAGAAAAATAATATATATTATGCTGCTGCTGCTACAATCTATTACAAAATACAATATTATATATATCTATCAAATGTTATATATATATATTTTCGAGTATAAAGGTGGCCACTTAAGTGTACTTGATGATAGCTCACAACTCACTATGTGTGCAAAAAAGTGCAAATAATCCGAGAATGCAAAAGTTTAATAATAGTAGTGATATGTAGGTATAAATACTTAGGTATTTGTCAATTTTGGAACTTTTTGAAGTTTTTGTGCTATGTTGGATCATTA
Organism: Dicranocentrus wangi; assembly: GCA_036850665.1. Taxonomy (NCBI): domain Eukaryota; kingdom Metazoa; phylum Arthropoda; class Collembola; order Entomobryomorpha; family Entomobryidae; genus Dicranocentrus; species Dicranocentrus wangi. The sequence continues at coordinate 2,351 of JAANSN010002929.1, forward strand.
TATTATAGAGTTTGTTAGTTTTTGATGTTTGAGTACGAGATTAAGGAAGGGACCTTCTTGTCAACAACTAAAATCACATTCCACGTTCAAAATAATAATATTATGTTTTGTTATATTTATCTGCGAAACTATCAGTTCTGCTGTTCAGTCACAATCCCTTCATCTCGTGGAATAGAAAATGGAATCTCACTAAAAGTTATATAATAATTTAGCTATTTCAAAGCTTTCACATATTATATTATTATTTTCAAAAGGTGCTTTAAATGGTCACCCAACCAACATTCAACAACGAATTTTAATAAATTCATTGTAAGTTAGTTACCTACAAATACCAATATCATATCATTCAGGGACAATTATTGTGAAAAATAAATAATAATATGCCTTACACCACCGTTACACCTTAAAAGTGAATAAATTAATACGAAATAAAAGTAAATATAATAATAATATATTATTTTGCAACAGAAAATGATATTCATTTAATCATTATTATACACATACTTAACTAACAATAGTATTTTTTGACTAACATATATTTAATTTCATATCATATTAGTCGGTATTACACATCAATCATGCCATAAATGTTTGGATAATATATATTCACTGATTCTTATTGATTAATGATTACGTACTACATGTTATGTAAAATGTAACTGTGCACATTTTTATACAAAATATTACATACATATAAAAATACGCTTGAACTAGTACTAATTACTAATAATAATGAGTACATGTTACATAATAATAATCATAATTACAAGTGTTAAATATATTACATGTCACCCTCAAAAAAACAATTTTGTTTTGTTTACAAGCGTATTGGGTTTGGGGTACACGACGAGACAACGCACAGACCATCAACTATTGACATTGGACTATTAACAAGTAGTATAGTATAGTTTAGTAGTAGATTACACAAATTACTATAATTAACTGACAATGAATGTTTTTACAAATATTCACAAAAATATTGTAGCAAAAGAATTACAGAGAGGGGGAGGGGGAGTTTATATAATTTTTTTTGAGAAAGTGGAGATCTGCTGATGTTCGTTCAGACTTTTGCACACAAATTAAATTATATTATACATAAATAGTTCATTGTGAATTTTGGATATAAATAAATTACAATATAATAGCAGGGACATGTATTCGAAAGCGAATGTATGCTCGTTTCTGAATCTCGAATCCACCACATGCCTCCGGCCCAACGGGATTGGGGCTGATGTCAACTTCCCGAATTTTCTCCTTTAGAGCAACCATGTCCAGTTTACGAACCTGAGTCATTCATAAGCAAAATGCAAACCAAGCATGAACATAAAATCTTTTCCACTTTCTGGCTATTTTTTATCCTTTAAACGTTTATTAGAGTTATTCAGCAGGTCATTATTCATACCTGATCCTCGGCCATATACATTTTGAGAGATTCCAGGTTGGGCACATGTTCCAATCCGTGAGTAAATGAATGCGCTGTTAGCTCATTAATGTGGTCGTGATGGTCCACCGTAAGCAAATTGAAGTATCTCAACTCTGTGGAGTGTTTAGTGGAGTAAAAAGGCAAAACGAAAGTAATTAATACTTAATCATCATGGTTCCAAGACTATTAATTAAGTTATATAAAGTGCTGTTTATTAATAATGGAAATGAGCTCACTCGTAAAGTTTGTGATGTTAGGTGATCGATGACAGCTTGTCGGTGCTAGCCTTTGTCGTCCCGATCGATTCTGCCGTTGCGGCACCCCAGTGAACACGTCATCATTTAGCACGGTTCCAGGGAGGAGACGTAGCTCCTCCAAAGTGTTCCCCCACCCGTCACACGCAATTGGGAACAGGTCCGGATTTAGTTTCATTTCTAATCGCTTCAGGCGCGGCATCCACTTTGTCAGGTTCCTGAAAGTGACAGGGTCCTCCAGTCGAAAGTCACCCCGGAACTCCTCCATGCGAGGTAAACTAATGTCGTCGAATTCCGCACCGGTCACGCAACCAATTAGCCCGTTATCGGAACACTGGAGGAAGCCGGGGAAAGCAATGATGGGCCAGAGCACGGAATGTCGCTTCGCACAGTGAATGTGGTCCTTACGGAACAAGTGGAGTGTTTTGAGGTTGGGGGTGTAGTGGAGGAATCCAAATGTTTTGACAGTGGGCCCGTAAATCTTTAGCTCGTCGAGGGAGTCGAAGTAGATCCCAAATGGGAAGTTATCAAAGGGGGTGGCACTAGGACCCCGGAACACGTGTAAAATTCGGAGTGTGGGGGCATAAGCTTCCAACATTTGTTTTACCCGAGGCTCGGCTGTTTTCATGCCGAGGTCAATCTTCAGCGTGGTCAAGGGCACACGCAGATTTTTGAGGAGGTCCATGCTCGACTCGGGAAAAGTCATGATTGCCTGGCGCCTCCTGCACAAAATTATTAAATTAATTATTAATTAAACATTGATTATTGATTAGTTATGTTATAGCCTCGTATGTTAATCCATATATATTAAAACGTTGAACTTGAAACTACTTTTAATTTAAAAATATCATTTATGACTTACACATCCATAATATCCAAGTGTTTCAAACTAATCGAGGATGGATTGGACACACGAATATTGTTAACAGCACCCAGAAAATCATTTAAACCAAACTCTCGATGGAAATCTCCGCGAGCAATTAATTTAACAGTCTGAAAAATTAATAATAATAATAGTATTGTGAAAACATGAGCAATTGTGTAATTATGAAATTATAAAATAATTGTTCGAAACCTCACCTCTAAATTTGGATAGTTCAAAAGCACATCCTCCCACCGAATGGGAAACTGTCCCCCATCCGACTTTCTCCCAATCCACACCTCCAACGACTTCAAATTCCGCTGTGGACGATATACAGGAAGGTTGTCGGAACCGGAGCCCCGGTCGATCGAGTCCAGCACGATGACGTGGAGGTCAAACATGATTACCAGCTTCTCAAGGTTCGGCGTCTTTTCGAACATGATACTTTCCAGTTGTCGGACCACCAGCTCGCTGTCATCCTCCACGCGGGTCAACTCCAGCTGCTTCATTTTGGGGCCAAACTCCTTCCAAAAGCGGCCCACCGTGTCATCCGCCAAGTTGAGGCTGTACATGCAGCTCACGGAGTACTTTTGAAAGGGCTTAGTCAGCAGCTTGTGGACATCACTGGCCCCCTTCTTCCTCCTCGCGACAATCATCAGTTGCTCCAGCTCCTCCATGCTGATCCCCTTTTGGTTCGTGCCGGAGCCGTAGTAGGTCCGTGAGCTCTGTCGAGTTTGAACCACTCGAGGCTTGTGAGTTATCGTGAGGGGCATGTCCCTTCGCCACCGGTCCAGTGATATATTTTTCCAAGTCTTGCACACCAACCGGTAGTTCTTCAGCTCGGTCCGAGGACACACTTCAAACAAAACTGAGAGAACCTGTAGAAAAAAACTCAGAGTTAAAGTATCACAAAAAAATTGACCTCCTCATCAAATAAATTACATTTAATAGTAGTAATAATAATTAAATTTAATCAGTTTTTTTAATTTGTTGTTTTTTATTGGAGTGACTCACCACAGGATTCAGCATCGCATTTTGTTCCCCGATGAATGGGTTCCGTAGTCTCATTAATGACGAGCCGGAGGTCGAAGGCTCCTCTCCATCCATCTTCTTGACTTTTGATTTGCAATAACTCTGCAAAACTTTGATGTCCTCGTAATTCCGCTACTACTTTTCCTAGTTTATAATAATAAGAAAAACCTATAATTTAAGTCTTCAATTAAATCTTGACAGCTCTGGCTCAGTAAATATGTAATTCAATAATATTTAATATTTTTTGCCCTTCAGCTAGTCACTAGTAGTGGAAGCGACAATTGATTTGACAATTAAAAGTAGATGATGGAATCACCAACAAGAAAAAGTGACAAAAAAATGACAAAATTCACACCTGAAATCTATTAAAACAATACATATTAATTATATATATTATGAGTCATCTCATACCATACCTCTCACCTCTGCCTCTGTTGATATTACTTTTTGTGCCAGACAAAGTTCAATTTTTTCGGAGTTAATAATAATATCCCAGACTATTAAAGTTTGACTGACTCCTCCAAAAATCTAATTATGATAGTGACAACCGTCAAACACGTCAACAAACTGTGGATTAGAAATAAAAAAACTACTCCAAAAAAAANAAAATCTAATTATGATAGTGACAACCGTCAAACACGTCAACAAACTGTGGATTAGAAATAAAAAAACTACTCCAAAAAAAAAAAGAAGTTTCCTCCTCTTGACAAATATAAAATGCCTGACTGACTTTCCTCTCCGACGAACCTCAATCCAATCTCACAATATATTATTTTGTTAGAGCCGGAGGAGCATCGTCGAGCAGCAGAAGAAGGAGCAACAACATCTCAAATCACTCACTCGTGATACATGAGAAGGATAGCCGACCATAAGAAATCTCTACACGCAGCTGATCAACAACAACTCCAGCAACAGCAGCAGCAGCACAGCACTTTGAAACATCTCAATTCACTCACTCGTGATACATGAGAAGGATAGCCGACCATAAGAAATCTCTACACGCAGCTGATCAACAACAACTCCAGCAACAGCAGCAGCAGCACAGCACTTTGCAGAAAAAACAAGTGTACTGTATCCGTAGATTTAAGAGTGTCACCGCGGCCAAAATTTTTTGGCAAAAGGTATACCTCAACAAATCTCAATAAAGGAATTTTATTTTGTAAATTGCCACTTTTTCAACATTGTGTTCCGCATCCCTCCTGGCTGGACAAGCGTCAAAAAGTTGTGCAAAACTGGGGTAGTAAATTTTTATTTTTAGTAAATAATTTTAATAATAGTGCAGGTGGTGGCAAGTTTCGAACTGAACCTAATTCATAAAGAAAGTGAAAACGAAAAAGTATTTTAGTATTTATGCCACTTACTTACCACTAGTAGTGTACAAAAATGTGACCCAGTCAAAATTGTTGGTTTCCTAGTCACAGTACCAACCAAGGGAAGTGCAAAGTGTGTACAATAGGAGTCCATCCAGCTTCTGCCACACACGCTCACACTCATCCTCATCCTATTTCTCCTTTGTTTTTTTTTGTGCCGACTTTGCTTTTACTGTTGTGGTGCGTATGTTTTTTGTAATTAGACAAAATTAAATTATTACGAAAATGGGTTTTGTTTGCACGAAATTTGTTGTGATTAAAAAGGTCACACAGGTGGACGGTGGACAGTCAGTGGCAGGCGTGGACAAGTGTTTAAAAGTTGACAATTTTAAATGACAATCCACAATCTTCCTGTCTTCAACGTGAACAATGGGATTTTTTACTAAAACCCAACTCCAGCCGGCCCCAGCCAGACATCCATCATGCTTGGGTCATCATCATAATCATGAATGATGACCAATTTGATTTGATGGATATTTTATGATAATATTCATTGTTGACTCATCATTTCCAGCAAGATTGACATCATCATGATAGCTGCGCTGCAACTGCAATCAAAACGAGTGACGGGGTCAAGGGCCAAAGTAAGTATAATCACGTAATAAAGTTAAGAGTAACTCTTTTTTGGCTTTTTGTAGTTGTTGGGGGGGGAGGTGACATACAAGTAAATTTTATATTCAATATTCAATAGTTGATAGTCAATAGTCAATTTAATAGAAACGATAAATGGTTGCAATTAAAATAAGATGTTTTAATAGAAAAATCTCTTTCCAAATATAAAGGTTTCAATTCTCATTTTCATTTTTTTTGTATGCCTTGTTTATTGTTTCATAGTTTAAAATGTTGAATGAACGTATAATCTAATACAAATCTCCAAAAATATTACCACTAGTGACTAGTCTAGCTAGGATCATTAGACATACAATATGAAAGACCAATTTTCGGATCCAACTTCATATAATTATAATACAAAAGTCCTATTATGTCCTACTCCACACTCACACCAGTCAGTCACGGAACGGGAAGTTGGGAGTTGTTCAGTAATAAATGTGTCCACATCATCCAAGTCCATAACACAAGTGAAGCCAAATAGTTATTTTCATCCCGAACCCATCCCTCCCATCCCATTTCACTACCACCACCACCACATATTTTTTTTATCAGCACAACAAAAATAATATGAGAGTTATTTCATACCCACAAATATATTATGCGAGAACATGCGTTTGGATTGGAGTTTGGAGTGGTGGTGATATTCCGGCAACTCGAACTCCATCCAACAAGCAAAAAAAACTATATCTAGTTGTGAGTTATGAGCTACTTGGGAATTGCTTTTTCTTCTTATGAGCGTTGTTAGTTATTATATCCCCTCCACTTCCACTCCACATAATGAAAACTTATAAATAACCCTCCAAATGAACCTCTCGCCTAGCAGACGATCTTCCGCTGCCTAAGTGCTCTCAAGTATAGTCCTTTCCTCCCACACGTGTCCACTTTTTCTTGCTCTTCAGAACATTTTAGGTGGCAGTGGTAAAGTAAAAATCCAACTCCAACCAAAGTCACAAAAGTTTAGCCTATTCATGGGTGAAGTGAGACTTTTCAAAAAGGATTTCATTTTTTTTGTTAAAATATAAATATATTTTATATTTTCAGATAAAAGCTGCCCTTTTGTGGAGGATTTTTATTAAGAACAGAAAAAGGGGACTCCATAAGGCTCCTCCGCCACCAGCAGCAGGATGGTTATCGAGCAAAAATTCAAACCGGGCGAAGAGCCCGATCCCACCGAGTACCTTTTCGTTTCAATGGAAATGAGGAGGCAGGATCAGTCCAAGCCGTATGACCCCAAGAAGGCCTGTTGGGTGCCGGACGAGAAGGAGGGCTTCGTCCAGGGGGAAATTGACGGGAGCAAGGGTGATCTCATTACAGTTAAAGTGGATGGAGATGTATGTCTAAAAACAAAAAATAATAATTTTCTAATTGTATCATGTATCACGTTCCCCCACAGGGTGCTTTCGAACTTGCCAAAATTCTCCTTTTTTATTTATTCTTTTATTCTAATTCCAGGCGAAAAACTTCAAAAAGGAGCTAGTCAACCAGGTCAACCCTCCAAAGTACGAGAAATGCGAGGACATGTCTAATCTCACCTTTCTCAACGATCCATCCGTCCTCCACAACCTGAGGCAGCGTTATTACGCCAAGCTGATTTACGTAAGTGGTGGAGAATAAGTCACCACCCATTAATTCGTCAATTACTCCTCAACCCGACGAACCAGAACCAGCTAATCACTCTAATCGCAAAATCTAAATTTGCCCTATTGACATTCCAAAAATTTTCTTGTTTTTTTCTTCATCTCCAACAACCTCCACTCCACCACATTCAACATTTCAACATTCTTTCGTTTTGTTTTTCCAAAAAAAAAATCAAATTAGTTACAAATCCACTTAAAACATCTTGTGTTGACTTGTGACAATTTCCACCTCTAATTTAATCCAACACAGAAGAAAAAAATTGTAATATATCTCTAAAGTACTTTTTTTTGTTTTATGGAGTGGTTGAGTCATTGCCAACAAAATTTATTTTTTATTAACATATTCCCCCTTTGTCTCATTACCTTTGAGTGACAACTCCAAAAAACCCCACTGGTGACATTTTACATATGCGGGGCAGGTGCAGGTGGAGTGTAGAGGAATTAAGAAGAAAATTCTTCTGTAAAAAAATGAGAATGAATCTCAATTCACAATTTGTGACTCATCCTATTATTATGATTTTTTGTAGACATACTCTGGTCTCTTTTGTATCGCTGTTAATCCCTACAAGCGCTACCCCATTTATACGACCCGAGCCATGAAGATATACTCCGGCAAGAGGAGGAATGAGGTGCCACCTCATGTATTCGCCATTGCTGAAGGAGCTTACCAGAACATGATCCAAGGTATATCATATAATATCACTATAATATCATATCAACCCCCCGTTCTATTCTAATTTCAAGCAGATGCAAAAACTCATTTTTTTTCTTCTCATCTTCCAAATATAGAAGCATGAGTAAGTATGAGGAGATGATTATAAACTTAAATATTTCATCGTCGTGTCGTGTTTAATTTTGTGGTAGCCAAAATCCATTCCTTGGTCCAAAAATAGCAGAGGAGATCAAAACTGAAAATACATGAATTTTTTTATTGTCTCCTCGCTCATGACAAAAGTTAGAAGAGCCTGTTATTCTTTTTTTTATTTTAATGCTCCCATTTTTTCCTCCAAGACACGACACGCGTATGGCGAACCACATTATGATATTTTTTTTTGAGAGAGTAGGCGTTCTTGGCCACATGGAGGAAATTCATTTAAAAGGAGGAAGGAATTGTTCCAAAAACAATTTTTATTAGCTCTCCTGTTCTCGCTTCATTATTTTTTATGATGAGTTGATGGGATTTGAGGATGATGCGGATGGCATGATGATTCATGTCGGACTTTTTATTTTTTTGGGAGATTGCCAACTTTTTTGTGAAGTAGAAATATAAGAGGATGTAGTTTTTTGGTTCATGAGCATAATAATGAGCTACCTTGTCACCCTTTTATATACTCTCCAAATGATAAATTGCTCCCGGGTGGGAGCATCATCCACCACCCGTTTTACAGGACACTTAGTTATATTATTTCCGAGAGGCACAGAAAAAAAACTGCTGAATTATGAGGGGATATATAGGATAGGATAGATATAGGAACACCGTGAAATTCGAGTAATGGATTTTTTCCACACTATTTTTATTATTATCTTTTGTCTCATTTTTTTTTTGCAGACCATGAAAACCAGTCTATTCTCATCACGTAAGTTTAAGTTTATTATTATCAGCAGTTTGATTTTTTATTAACATTTCTTGTTTCTTTTTTTGAATGGAATTGGTGGTATGCGCATAGTGATGAAATTAGTAAATTAAATGTGATATTATGTGATGACTGAATGGCTGGTTTTGTGGTTGCAGGGGTGAGTCTGGTGCTGGAAAAACGGAAAACACGAAAAAGGTCATTGCCTACTTTGCGAATGTGGGTGCCACCGGAAAGAGCGATGACACCAAGAAGGTGTCCCTCGAAGATCAGATTGTGCAAACCAACCCGGTACTGGAGTCTTTTGGAAATGCAAAGACAACTAGGAATGATAACTCCTCTCGTTTCGTAAGTACCAAACCACCGACCACCTCCAAAGACAAAACTAATATCACCCACCACAACTCGTCACACATTGTTCACAAATAAATAATAATATTTATAAAATCTGTAGTTAATAACTTTGGTTTTTCCATGTTCCCACAGGGTAAATTCATCCGAATTCACTTTGGTCCTTCTGGCAAGCTGGCAGGTGCCGACATTGAGTCTTGTGAGTTATTTTAATTTTAATTAATTAAGTTAATTTTAATTACATATCCCAGTTTTATCACAAATACTCTATATGATTCTTCAGACCTGCTGGAAAAGGCTCGTGTCGTCTCCCAAATGTCGGCCGAGCGCTGCTACCACATTTTCTACCAGCTCATGTCCAAGCCCGCCGAGCAGCACGGCGTCAAGACCATGTGCTTCCTCGGAGACGATGTCTACAAGATACCACTTTGTCTCCCAAGGCAAGACCACCATCAACGGGGTGGACGACGGCGAAGAGTTCCTCGCCACCCACGAAGCCTTCGAAATCCTCAACTTCACTGCGGATGAGCGCTCCAACATTTACCGCGTCACCGCCGCCGTCATGCACATGGGGGAAATGAAGTTTGCTCAAAAGGGCCGAGATGAGCAGGCCATGCAGGACGAGTCCGAGGAGGGGGACATTGCTGCCAAGTTGCTCGGGGTCGAAGGGGAGCTCTTCTACTTCAACATTTGCAAGCCCAAAATCAAGGTGGGGGCCGAGTTCGTGGTCAAAGGCCAAAACGCTAATCAATGCTCTTACCAGATGGGTGCTATGGCCAAAAGCATCTTCGACCGACTGTTCAAGTTCCTCGTCAAAAAGTGCAATGACACGCTGGACACGCAGCAAAAGCGACAGAGCTTCTCTGGCGTGCTCGACATTGCCGGGTTCGAGATTTTCGACGAGAATGGCTTTGACCAGTTGTGCATCAACTTCACCAACGAGAAGCTCCAACAGTTTTTCAACCACCACATGTTCGTGCTGGAGCAGGAGGAGTACAAAAAGGAGGGGCTGGACTGGGTCTTTGAGGACTTTGGCATGGATCTGCAGGCCACCATCGAGCTGTTCGAGAAGCCGATGGGTGTGTTTTCCATCCTCGAGGAGGAGTCCATGTTCCCCAAGGCCACGGACCAGACCTTTATCGAGAAGCTGAGGAACAATCATCTGGGCAAGACCAACTGCTTCATGAAGCCCAAGGCGCCCAAGCCGGGATTCAAAGAGGCTCACTTTGCAGTGGCCCATTATGCTGGGGTCGTCTCGTATAATATCACTGGGTGGTTGGACAAGAACAAGGATCCACTGAATGACACGGTGGTCGACCAGTGGAAAAAGGGAAGCAATGCGTTGGTCGTCTTTCTTTATTCGGATCATCCGGGACAGTCTGGAGATCCTGCTGGGGCCAAAGGTGAATTGAAATTATAAAAAGATCATTTAGGATAAGTTGGATTCATATTTTCATTTTATTTTATGTGCAAAAAAACAACTGGAATCACAGAAGGTGGTTTCCACCTCAAACTTTTTTTTATGCAATGTAATAAAATAAAATAAATAATAATTGTGAATTTGAAAAAATGTAGGCGGTGGTGGTAAAAAGTCTGGTGGCTTCAAAACTGTGTCCTCTTCGTACAGGGTTAATACAAAATTCCAATTTATCGTGTTTCCCCTTTTTTTTTAAACATTTTTACTTTCCGTAAATATTTTTACCCTTTCTACTCTCTTGTAACCGTGTACCACCCTGCAATCAAAAAATATATTTTCAGTAAATATTGATGATGTATCCCTTCCGCTCTCGAATGTTGCATGAACGACCCCACCTCGCCTCGACCTACCGCAACCTTCTATGAACAATTCTAAAAGAATATATATTGAAATGAAATGCTTGAGAAAATACTTCAAACGTGTTACCCCACCTCCACCCCAAATATTACTACCCCTTCCTCCACATTTTGTCAAACATTTTCTAATTATCTGAAATATTCTTCTTACAGGAACAACTAAACAACCTGATGACCACCCTCCGCGCCACCCACCCCCACTTTATCCGCTGCATTGTCCCCAACGAGACCAAAACTCCAGGACTGGTTGACGCCGCCCTGGTCATGCACCAGCTCACCTGTAACGGTGTACTTGAGGGTATCCGTATTTGCCGCAAGGGCTTCCCCAACCGGATGGCCTACCCCGACTTCAAATATCGCTACGCCATCCTCGCCTCCGCCCAAATGGCCGCCGAGGTGGACAACAAAAAGTCGGCCGTCGCCTGCTTCGAGCATATCGGACTCAACGCAGACAAGTACCGGGTGGGCCACACCAAAGTCTTTTTCCGTGCCGGCGTCCTGGGTGAAATGGAGGAGATTCGAGACGACAAGCTCGGGAAGATCATCACCTGGCTCCAGGCCGCCATCCGCAAGTTTCTCGTGTGCAAAAAGTACAAGGTGCTGAGGGACCAGAGGCTCGCCCTCCAAATCGTGCAGAGAAACCTCAAGTCGTACATTAAGCTGCGGTGCTGGCCCTGGTGGGCCTTTTGGAAGCTCATCAAGCCCACCCTCAAAGTCTCCCAGATTGACGACATGATCAAAAAGGCGGAAGAGAAGATCAAGCAGATGGAGGTGGCCCTGGGGGTAGAGTCCGCCCTTCGGGCTGACCGAGAGAAGCAGTTCAAGCAAACCAGCCACCAGCGGGACAAGCTGGCCAAGGAGTTGGACGAGGAGAAGACTGCGGGAACCAACTTCCAGGAGCGTCACCAGCGGATCATGTCCTCCAGGAATGAGCTGGACAAGCAGCTCAACGACCTCATGAACCGGTTGCAAATGGAGGAGGAGCAGCACAGCCAGTTGTCGCAAACGCAGAGGAAGGTGAGCCAGGAGATGTCCTCCTTGAAGAAGGAGCTGGAGCAGTTGGGCTCCAGCGTGGACAAGGCGGATTCCGACAAGGCGGCCAAGGAGGCACAGATCCGGAATCTCAATGAGGAGCTGGCTCACCAGGAGGAGCTCATTGCCAAGCTGCAAAAGGAGAAAAAGTCGGTTCAGGAGGGGGCGCAGAGGGGCTCGGAGGATGTGCAAGCGTTAGAGGATAAAATCAATGGGTTGAACAAGGTGAAGACCAAGCTGGAGCGAAGCCTGGACGAAATTGAGGACTCGCTCGAGAGGGAAAAGAAGCTGAGGGGGGACGTGGAAAAGACAAAGCGGAAGGTCGAGGCAGATTTGAAGTTGTGCCAGGAAGCTGTGGCCGACCTCGAGAGGAACAAAAAGGAGTTGGAGCAAACCATCCAGCGGAAGGACAAGGAGGTGGCTAGTCTGACGACCAAAATGGAGCAGGAGACGGCCCTCATCAGCCGACTCTCCAAGCAAATCAAGGAGCTGCAGGGGAGGATCGAAGAGTTGGATGAGGAGTTGGAGGTGGAACGGCAGGCGAGGGCGAAGGCAGAGAAGCAGAGAACGGATTTGGCGAGGGAGTTGGAGGAGCTGGGGGGAAGGCTGGAAGAGGCTGGCTGTGCCACCAGCGGTCAAATCGAGCTGAACAAAAAGAGGGAAGGGGAGCTGGCCAAGTTGAGGAGGGAGTTGGAGGAGTGCATGGCTACTCATGAGGCGTCCATGGCGGGGCTGAGAAAGAAGCACAATGATGCCGTGGCTGAGATGGCGGAGCAGATTGACAATTTGAACAAGATGAAGGCAAAGTAAGGCAAGAATGGGAAAATTAAAGGAAAAAAAATATTTTATTGAAAGTATTAAAAAAGCAAAAAACTTTAAAGAAATTATACATATTCTTTTACATAATGTTTTTGTCACAGGGCCGAAAAGGATAGGATGCAAGTCAGCTCCGAACTGAACGACGCTCGTGCCGCCATGGACCACATGGCTAACGAGAAATCAGGCCAAGAGAAGCTCGGCAAGCATGTCCAGCATCAACTCCAAGAGCTCCAGTCCCGCTACGAGGAACTCGTCCGAATGCTCAACGAGGCGGATCAGACCAAAAAGCGACTCAGTCTGGAGAACGGGGACATGGTGCGTCAGCTAGAAGAGGCCGAATCCCACGTGTCCCAAATGAGCAAGCTCAAAGTGTCTCTGGCCACCCAACTCGAAGACACTCGCCGCTTGGCGGACGAGGAGGCTCGAGAGAGGGCCACTCTGCTCGGAAAATTCCGAAACGTGGAACACGACCTGGATGTCCTGCGAGAGCAGTTGGATGCCGAGTCCGAGTCCAAATCTGAGATTCAAAAGCAGCTGTCCAAGCAAAACGCGGATGCTCAGTTGTGGCGAGCGAAATATGAGTCAGAGGGGCTGGCTCGGACCGAAGAGTTGGAGGAGGCGAAGCGCAAGTTGTTGGCGAGGTTGAGCGAGGCCGAGGAAACGATTGAGTCCCTGAACCAAAAGTCGGTCAATCTGGAAAAGATTAAGCAGCGGCTATCCACTCAACTGGAGGACACCACGGCGGCGGCCGAGCGCTCCCGCCAACTCGTCACTCAGATGGAGACCAAGCAAAAGTTTTTCGACAAGGTGATCGAGGAGTGGAAGTCCAAAGTGCAGGATCTCTCGGCAGAGCTGGACGCGAGTCAAAAGGAGGCCCGCAACTATTCCACGGAGGTGTTCCGCATCCGGGCCCTTCAAGAGCAGGAAGCAGAGCAGTTGGAGGTGCTGAGGAGGGAGAACAAAAACCTGTCTGATGAGATCAAGGATCTTCTCGACCAAATTGGGGAAGGAGGGAGGAACGTGCACGAGCTGGAAAAGGCCCGCAATCGACTACAGATTGAAAAAGAGGAACTTCAGGGGGCCCTGGAGGAGGCTGAAGCTGCATTCGAGCAGGAGGAGAACAAGGTGCTGAGGGTCCAACTGGAGTTGTCTCAGGTGAGACAGGAAATTGACCGCCGGATCCAGGAGAAGGAGGAAGAGTTTGAGAACACGAGAAAGAACCAGCAGCGGGCCCTTGATTCCATGCAGGCCAGTTTGGAAGCGGAGAGTAAGGGAAAACATGAGGCGCTTAAAATGAAAAAGAAGTTTGAGACGGACATCAACGAGCTCGAGATTGCCCTGGACCACTCCAACAAGACCAATGCCGAGGCACAAAAATCCATCAAGAGGTATCTCCAGCAAATCAAGGAGACCCAGACGGCCCTGGACGAAGAGAGGAGGGCGAGTGATGAGGCGAGGGAGGCATATGGAACCGCCGAGAGGAGGGCCAATGCCCTCTCCAACGAGCTAGACGAGTCGAGGACCCTCCTGGAGCAGGCAGACAGGGCGAGAAGGGTTGCCGAGCAGGAGCTGTCAGACGCCAGAGAGACCCTGAATGAGTTGGCCAATCAGGTGGCAAATCACACCCAGCTCAAGCGCCAGTTGGAGGGGGATCTTCAAACACTCCACTCGGATCTCGAAACCATTCTCAACGACGCCAAAAACTCGGAGGAGAAGGCGAAGAAGGCAATGGTGGACGCGGCGCGGTTGGCCGACGAGTTGAGGGTGGAGCAGGAGCATTGCCAGAGCCAAGAGAGGTCAAGAAAGGCGGTGGAGGCAGCCATCAAGGATTTGCAGGTGCGCCTGGAGGAGGCAGAACGGAATCTGCTGCTGGGAGGAAAGAAGGCAATTGCCAAGCTGGAGGATAGGGTGGCCATGCTGGAGCGGGAGCTGGAGGCCGAGCAACGAAGGCATGCAGATGCCACCAAAAACACGAGGAGGGCGGAGAGGCGAGTCAAAGAGTTGGCGTTCCAGGCGGAGGAGGATCGGAAGAATCATGAGAAAATGCAGGATTTGGTGGATAAACTCCAGAATAAGATCAAAACGTACAAGAGGCAGATTGAGGAGGCGGTAAGTTTCCAAAATATAGATGACATGGCTCATGACTTTTTTTAAAAGTAATTTTAACACTAATTTTTCATTTATTCATTTGTTTGGCTTTTGATTTGCAGGAGGAAATCGCCGCCCTCAACTTGGCCAAGTACAGGAAAGCCCAGCAAGAGGTCGAAGAAGCAGAGGAGAGAATTGATTTTGCCGAACAACAACTAAACAAGGCACGTGCAAAGGGAGGTCCCGGTCCACGGGCGTCTATGGCCCGGGCTATGAGTCCAATTGGCGTAAGAAACCCTCCCTTTCAACCTGTTTTCCATTTCACTGCTAATTAAATAATCTTTTTTTTAAATTGTGAGGAATATAACCTAATTTCAAACATGTTGCTGTTTCCTTTCAGAAGAGGGCTGCCCTAATGGAATGATGACGATGAGCATGGACATATTGTGGGCGTTCGTTCCAAAGGCTGGAGTTTCTTTTCTTGGGTTGTTATTATATGGATTATCATTTCATTTCATCATCATTATCAATTGATTTATTGTAGTCAGAGTTTATTTAAAAACGAGCCTGTTAATTAAAGCCTTTGCAGCAACAAAATCACAAAAACCAACAACAACAAAAAATCCTCCCATTGTCAGTTATTTTAACTCACGACGACAGTATTTCATGATCAACGTTGTCATTAAACCGAGTGCAACAACTAGAAAGCCCCAATTTAAAAATTGAATAACTTTCTTTTATTTTTCAATAAGTAAACATTTTAACAAGCCTGTATGATAGACGAGGACGATGGTGGTGGGGGATGCCCTCCACATAATATTAAGTGGAAGAACGATAGGAAAGCGACGACGACAGCTTTCATCATCATCCTGTTGAAGAAGGCACAAAAAAATAAACTCTCTGGAAACATTTTTTTTTAAACACGCGTCTTAAAAATATAAATTAAATTACTATCAAAATTGGAGCATAAATGTGCTTGCAAAAGATGCATTGGCGACAAAAAGCAATAATATATATAGCACTAATATAATAGAGTAATTTCATAAAAATGATCATGAAATGGGAGTTGCTTTAAATTGAGGTTATGATGGTAAGAATAAATTCTTATTGTTTTTCGTAAGTATATACGTATATGCACTGTATGCAGCCCATTTCAGCTAATAATAATTTCCCGTGTTGCATAATGCACATATATGTGTAAATAATCAACAAGCTAAACTAAACTACACCGACTAATAATATGTATATTATATACCTACCTAGTTTATTTATAGTTTAACACTACCCAATCCAATATCATTTCCATCATGCTTTTGTTTTGTTGTTCTGAATCACCAGGAAAAGAGCTTCTTAAATGAATTACATTGATTGCAAAATTACTTGAAACGAAGACGAAACATGGATGTAAAACTAGTTGCAGTTAAAGCACATATTTATAATAAATGGGTAATAAAGTAATGAACTATTTCAAGACACAAAAAAATTTGTGTATAGAAAAAAAATTCAAGAACAATAAATTGGAACCAAAATGAATATTATGAATGAATCATCCAAAATTCTGCAATAATCAATACATAATAAATGTGACAACCACGTTTATTATTATTATTAAGCAGCCCTGTTTTTGAGATATATTATTCTAAATGGGACGATTATTATTTTTCACTTCCAGATCCGGAATTTTCTCCTTCAGCAAATCAAGTGTCTCTGGTGTTAACTGAAAAAGTTATTGAGCAAACAAAAAACATAGTCTTTTAATATACATGGCTCATATTTGGTGGCTCCATCATCATAACTCTTAATATATTCCTCCATTTAATCGTCTTTGTTTTAAAATTCTTCTACTAAACTAAACTATTCCATTCTTACAGTGTTCGCCTGCTGGAGGGAAAGACTGTGGAGACTTTCCATTTGAAGGAATCCAAATGTGGCTGACTTGTCCGTGATGGAGGTATTGGTCCTCCTATTATTGGAGGCATCGATGCGCAGGCTTCGTAAATCTGCAAATCAAGTTTATATCCAGTTATAAAATCATGCTACTCTCATTACTCTTGTTACTCAGCTTTGGTTTTTCGTGGTAAATTAAGAAGATATATAAAAAATAAAACACTAACTTTTCAGATCAGTGAGATTAGGATACACACGGATTCCTAGTCTTTCCCACCCGACCGGTATTCCCGTTATTCCTTCATCGTCCACCGCTGAATACCGAGACAAAATTAACTCCTCCAAGGCTGGCCATAATTTGACAACCAATCGCAACTGCTCATTGGAGAGCTTCAATTCCAGAATCTTTAGATTGGGCATCCATTGTCGCAATCGGGCGATATCCTCGGAGTTGTAATCACACACTGGACACTGGAATTTCGTCAAAGACGCACTCACTACTCCATCCATCAAGACCTCATTAGTATTCTGAATACAAGACAAGCTGCCCCTCCCCATCCCGTCTTTCTCAATTCCCAGCGTTTTAAGTTTCGGACATTCCTTCCAGAAGTCCAGATGTATGAATTCCGATTCCTTAAACTTGAGCGTCTCCAACACCTTCATGGTTGGCCAACGGAAATCGGCGTGATCGAAGCCGTCCAATACCAAGTACTTTAGGGACTTGGATTGATGTTCAAGGGTTCCATACAGAGCTCTGAGCGGGGTGCCGAGGGATACATATAATTTAAGGGTCTTCAAATACAGTTGGTTAGTTTTCAAGAATGATTCCACAGAGGCAGGAAATATCTGTTTAGCGCGACTGCACCCCGCCCTATAATAATACAAAGCAAGCAGCAAGTGAAAAATGTGCCAAAATAATATTCTCTAATAATAATAATAATAATAATGCATGATGATGGTAATGATGAAGTGACTCAGGATGTATGTCTCATTATTGTTTCCTTACATAGACGTAATTACGATTTCCAACGACTTGAGTGGCATCTTCTTATTGTCCATTCGCCGAATTTTGGTGATGGCGTCAAACACTTCAGTTGTCTCCTTTTCCCAGTCCCAATAACCATAGTCTACTAGTTCTAAGCTCTGAAAAAAAGCAAATTACCAACCTCAACTAAATTAAATTGTACTTCAACAGAGACAAAACAAACGAAAAAATATCCCTTTCCCAAGCCTCCAAACCTCACCAATTTATAACCGCAATATCTAATATCTAATATGATTTTGTTTGTTTTTTTATGAATTCAATTACCTCCAAATATGGAAAGCATCGTAGTAATTCCATCCAGGAAATTGGGAGGTTGGATTCCACAACAGACAGGGATTTCAAATGAACGTTGACGTTCATCTCCGACAAATTCTGGCTCTCTTCTGACTCCGATTCATGGTCATCCATCATCGGCACCATTATCTCAAATCCAAATTTAGCCACATGTATTTCAAGTGACTCCAGGGAAGGGGTGAAGCTACAGCCCACCAACTTTTTGAATGTTTGCAAATCCTGGAATTTGAAGTGTGTTAGGATCAGCTCCCTAATCCAACCTCCACAAACTGACCAGAAGGACTCCTCCAAGCTCCAACTGCTGGGTCCGCCGTCACAAGTAATACGGAAGTTTTTGTAGTGAGAAATGCCACCGAATTCATAGGCCGACGAAGCTGAATCGGCCGAGTTGGCCAACCCTTTCTTATTCTTCTTCACGTCTTGCAGAAACTTGGCCATCGATGATGACGAGGACGACTGTTGTTCCTCCGGCGGCTTCACAGAGTCTTTCAGATGAATGCGAGGACCGTTACGCCAAACTGGGAGGGACACAGCATACCAATGTTTGGAAACAAGGCGACACTCATTCAAATCCTCCGGCTCGCATTTTTTGAGGACGGCTTCTAAAATCTATTAGACATTACATGCACACAAAAATAACGTAATTATAGGGATTCAGATT
>JAANSN010002930.1:0-21123 GCA_036850665.1 Dicranocentrus wangi
CAGTTTTAAGCAATTCGGCTGCAAAAATAAGATATTTGAATATAATTTTTGTAAGCAATTCATATTCATTTTTTAAACATGAATGCACTTCTTTTCGCAAGGTTGTTGCATGAAACAATGGTTGCACGTCCTCATAATAAATTGACAGCCAGTATTGGGTTGCACTCTGAAATTGAATAAAATATTGCTTCATATTCCTGGGTAGTTAGTGTTTCAGAGGTTAGAAAAAAAACTGGAAGAAGGTTAAGAATAATACCGAATTATTTTGGGCATAATCATGCAATTTGTCCTCCAGACGAAATACTCCGTTTGGAATGGATGAATTCCACGGAGTGATGAATTGGGTTATTTTACCATCACTATTATTTTCACAAAATACCTGGTAATTAATTGCCTATGTAGTTAGCTATACACCTCATATGATTTTATGCGCACAAAATGCAAACCTGAAGGAAACCGGCAGATTTTCGTATTCCTGTCGTGCTACTACCACTTGCTGCCAGAAACTTTGATCAAATGTGTGCATTCCGTCCGAGTATCGGTTAGACAACCAGGTTTTCAAAAAGTGATCAAACGTATCATCTAAAAATATAAGATAAACCTGTGTGCAATTAGCTCTAACATCGAAATGTTTTACAAAATGACATGCACCACTGATATAGTAAGGCTACCCTTTTGAGCCAAATCCATCCACTCATTTCGCAAAGTCTTGAAGTGTTGTGGGCACGGAGGAAACAAGAAAACACTCCAATCGCTATTACAATTGTTGTTGTAATCAATGGACTCCAATACCCCGATAGGTTTTTGGATGTCAAAAATATCGTCGCAGTTTTTGAGCACCTTACACAAATAAGAATAAAGCTGCATAATTGCCTTGCCAAGTTTGAAACAAAAACAATAAATATGAAACTTATCTTACCAAACAATTCGATGGAATATAGGCAACACGTTGAAATCCATGAAGGGACATTGCAAACAATTTCCCTAAATCATGTTTTCCCATTCCCTTCAACGGCTTTAAGCGTTCATCCAACGCAAATACAAAATCAAACTCTTGGTCCAAAAGGTCTCTGTAAAGTATAAAATCTGTTTTATGACAGAATTATGACTTAGAGTTTTCCGGATGGATTAGATGATCCGGGTACCTCAGGTTTGGAGGCAAACCAGGATCCACAACAGTTGCAATACTTTGATTTGTCACGACTCGTCGAAGAGACCGTGCCAGAACTAACGCATCCATAACGGTGTTTTCGTCGAAGGCGTATGTCACCCATGCCGAATGACGTTGTCCTAATTAACAAAATTACGAATCTCTATAATATATATTCTACCAGATATATATGTAACATGCTTTTACCGAGACATGTACAAAAGTAATCTTTAACTTTATATTTAATTACTTCTCATTTCCACAAAATGGGGAACACTACAACACTTGCACAGTTACGTTAAATGTGTATTTAAATATGCGCTTTTATATCAAGGCAGTTCAAAATAAAGCATTAAAACAGAAAGCACATTCGCATCCAACGAAAGTCCAGCAGGGACAGGAACAATTTGTTAGCCCCGTCGGCATTTTAAACTCCTTGTCGCACGGTAAAAAAATTCAAAAGCTCAGTTTGTTCATGTTGCTTTTATTTTTATGCATTTGTTGTCAGTGCAGACTTAATCATACTGCTAAAAGCTAAAGTTTTTTTCAGCCAGAATGCCTAATTNCTAAAGTTTTTTTCAGCCAGAATGCCTAATTTTCACACAGGATAGGAAGTAGGAAATGAAATGCCTACAAACAGTAATTAAAATTAAAGGGTAATGGCCACGAAAAACCGTTAATGGATACCTAAGTCAAGTCTCCTTGAATTTAGTGTGCCATTGCAGTGAAGTGGTCATTGAAATTAATTAGTGGGAGAGGGATTATCTTTGCAATGAAAACCTGATATAATACGTATATCCATAAAAAGCAGAGAAAGTTGGAATGAAAAGTTTTTAAATAAATTATAAGCTGCTGAAAGAATGTTTTTAAGCTATAAAACTAATGTTCTGTCGGTTTAATAACACGACAAAATCCTACTTGTTACCCATCAGCAGTTACAAGTAATTTCATCTGTCATCTATATATGTATTCTCATCATAAGGTAAGTAACCTTAAGTTATGTTGACAATGCTATTTATATTCCCATTCCCGACTGGAAACAGAAACGGTTATTTGGTTTAGTGCTCGTCAGAGGAACGTGTAATTACTTGTTTCGTTTCTTTATCTCCGCATTCAATCTTGTCGTCTTTAGCGTAGCGTGACCCTACTTTACTTTGCATTCCGAGCGAGTTGTTCCGAAAAAATCGGTAGCAAAAACAACTGCTAACCATTCGTGCACTCTTTTTTTTGTATTAAAACAAAGATTGATGCATAAAGTTGTTCGCAAGGAAGGAGTCTACATAACATTTAGTTGTGTAAATAGTTATGACCGGATAGGGCTTAGGGCATGCTACAGTAAGTACAGGTTGCTTGTTACAATAAATGTTTATTCCTCCTTGGATTGACACGAGTAACAAGATTCGGTAAGTTTTAACACAAGTCAGAAGTGAGAATTTGACTTGTTGGTAGTTTTAAAAATATACAATTTTTATTCTGTTCAAGTTACTTTGAAGTTTCACAGTTTAAAGCTTTGATGTAATGAAGTTAGTTCCCGGAACCAGTTATTTTCCCACTGCGGACAACTTCCTTTAACATTTTTGTAGCATGGATAGCGGACCCAGGTGCGGTAGTGACGCCGTACCCACCGTGCCCATAGTGGTGAAGGATAGTAGTCTGCCGAGAACCTTGGCGAATTAGTTCGGCATCTCCACATCGTACAGGATCTCTATAAGGTCTTAGGCCAACCCATTCACGAACAATTTCTGCCCGCTTCAAAGACGGAACGAGGGATGTGCACCTATCCCAAATAGCTGCAGAGTCGTATTTATCAATGCCCGTGTTGTAGTTGTCAAACTGGCGACAACCACCGAGTGTCACTGTGGACGGAGCCTGGAATTATATACTGAAAATAGACGTGTCGTGTCGTTTAATGTCTCAACAAGAATGGCTCAAGAATGTAGGTAATCTTTAGTCACTTATACTTACTGTTTCATAGTCTCCATAATAGAATTGCTTTATCCAGGGAGCCCTAACCTAAAGGTAATCATTCGACATTTAGGCGTCTTATAATTTCGAATGTGGTAAAAATGGGATTAAACTTACTTTAAATACTTGACCCCGAATTGGCACCAACTTGTGGTCGTTGCAAAGCCACTTTGACCCGAATCCGGTGCAGTTAATAACATAGTCATAGCTATCGCCCAATAAATCCGTAAAGGCTTCTACTTTCGCTTGTTTTGTTTGACCACCTCGACTTTGAAAACTGCAAATACGTTAATACCACAGTATATTATGCCAACAGATACAATATGCACTTTCGCTTGCTTTTGCAACAAAACTTTACAAGGTGTCCACTGTACATTTTCAGAGCCCAAGGTAGAAATATGCTGGATTCGATAACCATTGTCTGGAAATAAGCCCCATACAGCCATGTTGGGGAACCTACAGGAGGTGGGCAAATTCTCAATTCGTCCTCTCCTGCAGCACGGTAAATGGGGAGGAGTTTCTCGAGAAAGTGGTTCTGGCGAATCACAAAATGAAGATTAAAAGTTAGTAAAATTATAATTTTACAATATCAAAAATGCAAATGTACAATACTATAAATAATTTCATCTAAAACCTTAGTTATGGAAGCTGACTTTGATGAAAAGAGGTATCCTGTTACTTGCATTACTCCGGCATGAAATGCCTCATCAGATTGAAGTATTTCATTGTAGAAATTGTACGAATCGGTTACCCACTGCCTACAAAAATTTGTTTCAAATTATGATATTTGAAAAGCTCAATAATGTTTCCTTAATTTCGCTACAGCATTTACGCACTGAGTTATTTCTTCATTTCCAGCCGAGAAATTGGTTCCCGGACGAAATATTCCAGCTGCGCCTGAGCTCAAAGTATCACTTCCAAACCCTTCGGCAATCACAGAGACTTGGGCAGTGGGGAATTCAGCTTGCACTTGCAAAGCTGTGTTCACACCAACAATCCCAGCACCGAGAACTCCAATTTTCATTTTTTTAGAGTTGTGAGTTGTGACTGGAAATGCAACAGCTCTCGACCCTACAAGCCAAGAATGGCTTTAATTGGAATGAAATACCCGGTGTTCCCACACAGCTGAGATTTTTAGGAACCCCTCCGTAAAAGTTCCGTTTTTCGTCCTTACTTACATACCTATATACACTATGCAATGTCAAATTAATATCCACGTTGATAGATACAGACGGTACATGCAAATATATGCACAACACACGATATGCAATCGTGAGCAAATGCACTTATATGAAATGCAGTAAAAGGATATTAGATAATTATTCTTGTCACTTGCTAATGTGATAACCTACGAAGTCTGTAAGTATTCAGAACAAAATTGAAGATTTTTCGGTGATAAATATTTAGGATTAAGTTTGTCCATATAAGTCATTTTATCCTGCAATAAATACTATACGTATTACCGTTTATATAACTTCCAGCTGCATCAACATTTTGGTCATCAGTTGAGAATCATGCGGCCGTGTTACTAGGTATGGTATGTTTATGACTGAAGTACTGCTTTATCAAATTACATGCACTGCCAACGACGCGAGTACGAACGAAACATATAATATACCTATTGGCCATCCGCATATCATAAAGTAAGTAGCATCATCAAAACTATAAACGATGAAATCATGCTGTCTGTGAGATGTGACCATGCTAATCACTTCACACGTTTACATGCGCATTTACAATTCCAATTCGGCTGGTGATACGATAGTTGAATATGTCCCTACACACATACATCTTATATGAATGAACCAAGTCATAAACCAAGTAATACGTACTGTATTGGGTATCCAGCATTTGGAACCAGTCGTAGAGTTAAGGACTCCGGAGATCCCTCGTAATTGTATGGATTAAAACCTAAAAACATTACTTGGAATTGAAAGTTTATTCGTGCATCATATACGCAGAGGGCTTTCACATGATATGATAAGAAACTCCTAAATAGTTTATACCAAAATACCAAAGTATTTTTTTCATATTTTCCAGTCTTCTGATAACTAGCGATATGTATGAAGTTGTGAGAGAAGTAGCAATAACAAATTAGTAGAATTTGATTTATGGCTTAAAATAAATTTTCAAGGTCCATTAAAAGTTTTACTGTCATGCCATGTGTCATGTAATTTGGGGAAGAAGAAAATCAAAGCAAGAGGTATAGTTTTTGCAACCAATACATTGGATGATTATTATTTCTCTTATAAAAACACGTTCGATCAACGACCTTTGGCTCTCAACAATATTGGAATTGTGCACCTTATCGATATTAAAAATGGTCTGACGTAATTTAGTAAAAATAGCAGTATATATAACCCGATCTTTATAACTACTCTCTATCGGAAAAGGAAACATCCATTTCATGATCCAATGGAAAATCCAATGGAATCCAATGAGTCCAGTAGTAGCCAATTAGTCTAATGAAAATTTATTCATGATCCAATGGAAGATCCAATGGAATCCAATGAGTCCTGTAGTAGTCAATTAGTCTAATGAAAATTTCTCTAGTTGTATGAGATTTAGTACTTAGCCGTATTATGATTTTGTAATCTTTAAACATTTCCACATTAAAAGTGAACATTCATATCATAAACGAAAATATAACCCTAGTTTGAAAACACAAATTGGCCTAGGGCGACTGTCCACCTGCATTCTACATTCTTCTACTTATATCCAGCTGCCACACTCTGGCCCTCGCTCCGTCAGCAGCCAACATGATCAGCTTATTTCGTAAATTGCATTAAATTTTTTAGCAAAACACGCTCCGTCGGCAGCCAACATGATCAGCTTATTTCGTAAATTGCATTAAATTTTTTAGCAAAACCAGTTTGATATTGATAATAATACCAGAACTTGGCCAGTTACGTCTGGATTTTAGCAGACAAGAAATAACCAAACTTGTTTTTGCTTTCATTCATATGGTGGACAAACTGGGTTTATCGTATGAAGATAATAAATACAATTAGAATACAGGTTTGCATTTATTTTAGGAGAGAATGCAAATTACGTCGAAACTTTTGAATGAATCACTTGTTATGCTCTACTTGAAAGCGCTGATAGAACGGCTATTAATATCCCAACTCCAACCCCTAAACTGTAGTGAACGAATAAGGAAGCAAACACAAGAGCTAGAACAATGAATGAGTCATGATAAGAAAATGCTAAACTTTGACCTTTCTCAACCTCTTTATTTGAAATGACGACATACAGACATGACATACACTGGAACATAAACCAAATTATTATTATGCTTTCTGTGCAGAGGCTTATAAAATTGCAAACATTTTAGTATTGTTTTGCCTTTTGTCTGTTTGTTTGATATGCTTGTTTGATCCTATGAATCATGGACATGACGAAAGTAGAGATATATAAGCAAATAAACCTGTGGTATTTAATAGTTTGCTTGAGAATATCAGAAAACGCTCCACAGTTTGAGACAACTTTGATCGGGAAAGCTTATTAGATTTTCGTTGTCAAGGGTATGCTTCACGCTGCATAATGTAGCGGTGAATTATATAACATCATCCAACCACTAGAGTGACGAAAGACTCAAAAAGCGGTGGTGATATATGACTATGACATAACATTATGGAATTTGTGGCTATTACTATTTGGGGTTTGTTTGTCACTTTTTGCTGTTACAACTTGTCACGCCTGTACTTCGAATTTTGAACTTGAATCGCGTAATTTGGCATTTGGCTAACTACATCCTTGCCTGCTTTTGCTTACTCATTCCCATTTTTATTCTTGCACAACTCAAATTTTGATATGAAGCAGGAGACGGTGCAGTGTAACGAATGCTAAAATTGTAATTAGTAATTACTTCAGCAAAGATGCGCTTTCTATTTATGCTCACTGACCAAACAAATGATAGAACTGTTTACTTTTGATATGAAACTCATAATCTTGTCTTATGAGAATGAATGTGAATGAATCAATGAAATATAACATGAACATATTTCATGTATGTATGGTATGTATATATGTATATATGCACATGTACTGCACTCTGAGAGAAGTCTGATTAAATACTACGCAGTTTTCACAGCCAAAACCAACGAAGAAAGTCGTAATCGTAAAAGTCCTTAAGTTCAATGTGACATATATTGGGACAATGACCGTGTGAAAATTCTATACGGAAATATAGCACATTTTGACGTTTTATTTCAACAGTTGACAGTACAGTGTACTGTTTCAGTTTCAGTAATTTCAGTTACACACTATTTTTTGGTAATATAAGTGCTACAACTAGAAAGCATTCATGTACAAATCAAACAGGATGAGATACTGCGATACTTCTCAGTGTCCAGTAGGATATGATTGGCTTTATCTTTTTAACAACAACAAGGCTGTATTTTGTTCCTTGATAGAAAAAAGGAAAAGGATGATGCAAAATGCAAACAACCTTACGAATATATATCGGTATATATAGTGATTTCCAAGAATAACTAAAGAAATGGAGGTACGCCTGCCTGGCCAGAATATGATTTTAGGCATTAGTAATACGGATTTGTTTTTCCACATTACAAAGATTAGTCTACTTTTACACTAGGAATCGTAGCATCATATATATAGCAGTAGCAAATAGCATGGAATATCCTATAGGATTCGGGGGATGACGAAAGATGTTCTGAGTATTGATACTTTTCCTCGTTCATATATGCGTCCCCAATCCCCATTCACCATTCATGCATTTCTCAGGCATATAGCTAGCCTGCGCATCGCTTCAACAAAAATTGGTCCTTTCTTTACAACTACAGACAACTTGGTCGTTGCACACGCTACTAAAATCTAGTTTCTGTATAAAGAGGAAGTCCATCGCATGAGTAAATCTCAGTTCACTCGAATGAGAGTTTCGTGACGGACGAGATTTTTTTAGACATTGGAAACGGGAGTTTTTGTCAAAGCGAACGTTAAACACAATTTTAGTTATTTTTTGTAAAAGCAGACAACTCAACGTGTTTTTACCCTGTTTCTTGGTGTATTTTTAAATCCATAAAATTATACAGACGAGAGGAAGGAACTAATAATTGAGAGTGGTTGTAATCCAAGGGGTTAAAAAAGTTTCGAAAGCGACAAATTCATAAAAATGAAGGTGGTCGTGGCATTAGCATTGTTGATTGGAGTGGTAGTATTCCTTGGTGGGGCACAGTCGTTGTCCTTGGCTGAATTGACGCATGACGAATGGGAGGCTTTTAAGGTAAGAAAGAAAAAATGTAGTTATTTGTTAAAGGTTATCCCATAGTTGTATTAAGTGACTGGTTTAGGAGTATTAATTTTAGCGTAATTACTTTATTACATTTATAGATTGCGCATGGCAAAACCTACGACAATCGCATTGAGGAGCAGTTCCGAAAGAAGATTTACCTGGAAAATAGGCGAAAAATTGCTGTACACAATAAACTGAACAAAGGACTTTATACCCTCGGTATGTTGATAAGATGCCTAAGACATAAGTGGTCGCCATTATAGGATATATTTTTTATTGTATTTTCTGTCGGTTGTGTTACACGATTATGCCATTACCTTTTGAAAAAAATAACGTTTACCTTTGCTTTACATTTCAGACATGAACAAGTTTGGTGACATGCTACCACATGAGTTTACAAGGGTTCATAACGGATTGAAGATGCCAAAAAATCGTACATTATTACGACTTGGCGTGGGAACCTTCCTCGCCCCAGCTCATGTCACTGTTCCTGACTCTGTTGATTGGAGGGAGAAAGGCTACGTCACTCCTGTCAAGGACCAAAAACAATGTGGAAGCTGTTGGGCGTTCTCATCGGTAAGATACTTAATGATTTTGTGACAGACATTTCGACACTTTTTTTGAGTTTTTACGAGGTTTTGTGCAAAGCAACGAATGCGAGACATGCAACAGAAGTTTAATACTCTACAAAACTGTACAGTTGTTCATGAAATTCTGTCTGCATGTTTTTAGACTGGAGCACTCGAGGGTCAAATATTTAGGAAAACTGGAAAACTCATTTCACTCAGTGAACAGAACTTGGTTGATTGTTCTAGTAAGCTTACTTACCTTAACACTAACACCATGCATCGTAAATATTAAAATCCATAATAATAATAAAATCTGCTATATCTACATGCAATAATTTGGATAATTTACAGAGAAATTTGAAAACAATGGATGTGAAGGTGGGCTTCCTGACAATGCCTTCAACTATATCAGGAGCAATGGTGGAATTGACACAGAGAAAGCTTATCCATATGAAGCTCAAGAAGGAGACTGTCGATACAATACCAGCGATAAAGGAGGATATGATACTGGATTCATGGATGTAAAATCCGGTGATGAGGAATTGCTCAAAATCGCAGTTGCAACAGTTGGACCTGTAAGTGAATGTAAATATTGATTTTTAGCAAGCAGAATCATCTTTTATATTTACGAATTTTTTGTTTTTTTGTATTATTAGATCTCTGTGGGTATCGATGCCTCTCATGAAAGTCTTCAGTTTTACTCCGCAGGTATATACCATGAAGCAAAATGCAGTTCCACCGAACTCGATCATGCTGTCCTTATCGTTGGGTAAGACAAAATGTCCTTCAATTCAATGCTTGATTTTAAACGCATGCCTACTCATGCAACTACGATCTTACATTTTAATCTACCAAGTCCGTATCGCTAATTATTTCCATGATTGATGCTATATTTACAGATACGGTAGTGAAAATGGTGAAGATTACTGGATCGTTAAGAACAGGTATGCATATTAACGATTGACTTCGTAAATTATTTCATTGAGCATCACTTGAAGTTGAAATGTGTATTAAATGGTGATTTTTTTTCAAATTCAAAGCTGGTCAAGTGCATGGGGAGAGAACGGATACGTGCGAATGGCCCGTAATAAGAATAATCACTGCGGAATTGCCACCCTACCAAGCTATCCGATGGTTTAGGATTAGGAATATATATGTTGTTTTCACAATAAGTCTGCTCAAGTAAAACCCATCTCGTCTCATCGTTACTAAAAGTAATTGTATAGTTTTTAAGGTGTTGTGGTGGTGTTATGTTGTAAGCACTACCATATATGACATGCGTGCTGATCTTATTTATAAATATTTTGTTAATATTTTTACATACCTTTTTAATCATATAAAGTTCGTAAATGTATTTGATACAAAAAGGCATCAGTAATAATAATTTTTCAATTACAAAACGTAATTCCAGTAAGTTAACTATTATTTAGTACCGACGTAAGTATTGTTTGTAGGTTTTTCTCGTTTAGATTTCTACCTGCAATAAAGTTTTATGATTTGAAACTAAAACAATGACCTTAGTATATATATGTTTGCAGATTGTTTTTGCATCTATATGTTTAGCTTACCAATTAAAACGATCCGACTAACTATTGGGCCAGAATCGGAAGGTATTTCATCAGGTCTTAAGGTTGTTAAGTCATACGTGTCATTAACACCCTGAATCATTGTTGGAATTGGAGCACCCTCTGTTCCACTTTGGTCTAGAACAACTAGACCCTAGGAGAAATTACCAGATATATTCTTAAAGTCTTAAACCCTCAAGACAAAAAAATAAGTCTTTAAATGTTTAATTAAGCTAACTTTCAGTCTCCAAATTTCATGGCTCGCATCTGACGTAGAGTCTTCCTTATCATCCCACAAAATACGTTGAAGAAAGTTTTCTAATTGCAGCTTCTTTAATGGCGTTGGCAGCTTCAAAGACACTGTTCCCACAGATTGGTCTAGGTGACTAGATGTAAATGCGAGAAGTTTCTCGGTATCGTCAGCGATTTGTTTAAGTCTTTAACAAAAAGATCCTTTCAATATCTGAGCGTAAATTTAAAAATTTAATCAGCAGAGCAGAGTATGTAATTGTGCGTTTACGGTTACCTGCTGCTTTGTAGCCCGTCGTAAGCCTTTAGATCCAGTATTTTATCAAGTGCTACCCTAAATAAAATAATTTCAATTGTCAATATTTATTTAAATTGCAGCCCCACGAATTTAAATATTACTAGCAGGAATTTGAATTTTCATTTCGCAAGCATACCTACAATATTCCGTTACTTCTATTTCAGCGCATTGATTTACGGATTTGATACTAGTGAAAACCACCTCCAACTCTGGTTTGGTCACGAGATCCTTCTTATTAAGAATGATAAAATCAGCTAAGGCGACTTGTCTAAACAGTTAAAATTTATGTTACTCACATTCCAGCAATACAGAGATTTCAAATTTGCTTTAAAGTATACGTATAGTTGTCCATACCTTACAGTTGAGCTAAAATAACCTTCAGTGGGTTTTTCGTTGAGTTTCTAAAATGCCAATTCCATTCATTTGCATTGATCAATCTTAAATCATGCAATCATTTTCAATTAAACTGAAGGTTCGCATACCTGCAGACCGTGTTTAGCATCGATAACAGTCACAATACCGTCCAGATATACATCACTTCCCAACTCCTTGTCAAGCCAGAATATAGATGCAACCGGGCCTATAAAGTACAGCGAAAAGGAAAGTATTTAATAGTCAGTTTTAGTAAAATTACGTTACTTAATTAAGAAATGATGCCAAACCAACAAAACTTATTTACTGACCCGGATCAGCTAATCCCGTCGTTTCCAACAGAATATAGTCAAACTTTCCCTTCTTTTTCATTAAATTTTCAATCGCTTTCACACCATTATCTCTATCAGTGAAAATAGTACAAAATCAGAAGCCATATTAATCACTTAATTAGTGTTTTAGTACATTAGTTTATGACACTCGTTTTCCTACAGAACTGTAGATTCAAATATTTATCAAGATTTCCCCTTACTTTACAGAACAACAAAGACATCCATTTCTAAGCTCCAACCACTCTTCGAAAAGCTCGCCTTGCGTACCAACTGCAAGACTCTTCTCCATCGCACTCTCTAAGAATGTCACGTCACGAGAACGTGAATACAATTTATGAAATAGTATAGTGATAATGATGGTAAATTATAATGGTTTTGATTTTACAGATTGGTTTTCGAGCGAGACATTCATACCCGTTCCAAACTCGTTGAGGATCACAGCAATTTTCTTCTCGTTTTGCTCATGCAAGATATAATTGAGTAACGTGGTTTTTCCTGCTCCTGTAAGATGCAAAACAATACCTGTTTAAAAAACAACTTTTCAATCCAATAACACTCATCGAAAACGAAGGGCACCATTTTTGTATCTTTTGTTTTACCCAAGTATCCAGTCAATATCGTCACAGGCACAGGGCCTGTTTCATGCCCTTCCTCCTCCAACTCGTTAACAGTGATCTCCATCTCCATCCCCAGTAGTATCCTCATTCCTTGGTAAAAACTGTGCTGCTTCTTCAACTGGAACAAGGACCGGCACTTCGTCGTCATCGTCGTCGTCCACTTCAACCCCGTTTCTTAACATGTTCCTTCCGAGCGGCGAGCCCAAAAACTGGAAAATGTGGAATAAATAACTTACTAAATACTATCACCGTTATTTCTACAAATTCTGATATTAAACAAAAGTGATGAGCACAAGAAACACCTGGCAAACGAGTTTCTGTCACATGTGATATGTGATTGATTGTGCACAAAATATTTTATGTGTATACAGAATTCATACGAAAGGAGTCTGGAGCAGAATACCCGAGATCCTCTGCCGCGACTACGTGCATTCAAGTCTGCATCAGCAACTTCGGCATCATTCACCTCACCACATCTCACATCCATCCAGCAGCAAATACATAAGCTCATTCATACCTTTTGCGTGTAAATATCCGTAAAAAACGGTAATACCATAATACCACCCACCATGAACCCCCGTCAAAATCATAATATTATGGATCTCATGCATCTCTTGTTGTAAACACAAGTATCTAACAAATATTTTGTTGCAAACAATAAACAAACAAGCAAACAAACGTTAAATATAATTCATCTTTTTGGTGAGTTTTCATGATTATGCACACGAACAAAGTTTGAATGGATTTGAAATTGTTAGGCAGGCATGCCTATCGCCTAGCTAGATATTGAATAATTGATTTGATTGCCAATTGCCAATATCGTTGTCCTTTCCTTAATTGTGTGATATTATTATTTTGAATTATTAATATTTTTTCATTTGATTCTTGGTATGTACAAAAGACGTGGAGTTAAATGGAGGGTGGTGGGGATGACCTGTTATCGTCCATGGATTGGACAGATGAAGACACGGTAGCCTTGGCGGAGTCGGTGGTTTTGGACGGGAGTTTTGCGCAGCCGATAGGTGAATTTTGATATATGAGTGGTTTGAATAGATTATGAAATGGTGGAGCGTGTATCGTTTTAATTTTAATTCAATAAGTTTAATTGTGGTTTTTTTGCAGGATTTAACAAACATTTTAATATGATAGTACTATTAAAAAGGTTTCACAATGCTACAAAGAAGCATGTGGATGCGAAAGTCTTGTGGGATAAATTACAATACCATTATGATACTTCGAATTTGGTATAAAAAATATGTATACCTATATCAGCATATTTTGTAATAAGCAATGTTGTTGCGTTGCGTATTTTAATTAATTGCGATGAACTATGTGATGTGTGATTCTGATTGTGGCCAAATCTAGGACAAAAATGCTACGTGTCCGTTTCCTAACGAAACCTCCGAGTTTAGTCTACCTGAAGGCGACTTTAGCCAACTGATTAGGGACAGAAAAAATCAGTCATCCTCTCAAGACAAATTATTGGATGATGATTCTCGAGATTCTGGGAGTGGTAAGAAAATTAGATGCAAAATAATATCCAGACGTTATCATGAACTTGTTTACTAGTTAAGTTTTAAAGTGCATCGTGATCATTATAGGTCGGGAAACACCGCCTAATTTGCCCATTGCTAAACGAGGAGCAACTCTCCAGTCCGTTATGAACTCGTCAACGAAACGAAAATATTCAGCTTCCTCTTCAGATGTTGGCTCAGATTCTGGACGAAAATCCACTTCTAGTACCCCTTCTGGAAATGCATCTATGAAAGCCAAGAGGAGAATTTAAAGTTAGATTATTCCAAGACGCGAGAGTACTTAGGTGGTGTGTATTGTTTTATATGAACACGTAAAGAAGCGATTTCTGATGCAAAACAATTGCATTGCATAACTTTATATGGAATTTTTTATTAGTGTATTCGATACACTATAAAAAGCAAAGTGTATAATCGCCAAGCTCATTCATTATGTATAAACATTGTTGTACTAAAGTAATTTGACGCAAAACTAGAATAAATACAACAACCATAATGTAAAATGTTAATGGACTATGTGCATAAAATGTATAGGTATACGACCATAATAACCCCAAAGTCCCCAAATGGTGTGTAGTTAGTTCTTAATTTCAAAATATCAATCGCAAACAAAGTAAATTGATAAGCAAAAAGCAAGAATTAGGGCACGACGCATGTTTACTAGACTTCGATTTAGGTTGTATTGAATTGTAAATACATTGGTTCATTCATATTGATATTACCTAGCTTTGATACAATAAATAGGCGTTTTAAAGAAACCTTTATTATTTGTTTTATCTTTCTATATATTATAGCAGCTGCATACAGTCATAGCATATTATAGAGTAATTTGACCACGGTGTTTGATTAAAGGAATATAAAACTGACGATGCTGACTCTTGGCAATCACGACTTATGATTTTTGGTCAATGATCATTTGTTGCTCGCTGTTAAGTAGTTACTTTAATACCAGATTCATCCTTCTGGAAGTGAAACCAAGGTTGACAACTCCAGACGTGACCATGAAGGCGCATCTGGGAAACATAAAAGCTGCAAAGAGGATTAATACCTAATCAGTATACTGCTATGTAGAAAATCTGACGACCTGTAAGACAGTTGTAGGATGTTTAATGCTTTTTGTTATGCAAGTTATGTAATTAATACAAATGTTAAATATCCATAATTTTACAAACGGGACCAATACAAAGTTCACGCATCGATCGAAACCTGATCGATTGGAAACTTTCCGTCATTGCATGATCAATTTGAATCTTCCTACTAACTTGCATACCAGCCTGTAAAAAGTGTTCGCTTGCGCTCCACAAGTCTCCAGTCTCCAACATTTTGTTGATAATGTATAAACTTCCGTTAAACCAATTCAGGTGTTTCAGAAGCACGAAGGGAAGGTTCAGTCACCTTCCCTATTCCAGTAGTTTTTGTAAATTTAAATCTACGTCTTGCGTGAAAGACACCTCAGAACTTAAATCTGCATACGATGTGGTAGTAATTGGTGCAGGTATAGCTTTGGAAATTTGTAAAGTATTATGCCATGGTCCTGTAACTGAACCAATTGATTAATTGTGTAGGTCACAATGGGCTCATATCCGCTGCATACCTACAAAAGGCAGGGTATTCGGTATGCGTACTGGAGAAAAGACATGTTGTTGGAGGTGCTGCAGTTACAGAAGAAATCGTTCCTGGCTTCCAATTTTCAAGAGCATCTTATGTACTTAGTTTACTTCGACCTTACATAATAAGTGACCTAAAGCTCAAAGTAAGTCTTGTCTTTGTTTTAAGTTTTGTCGATGATGACAGTTTGCAAGTCGTTAATCAATGAAAATTATTATGATTTCATGATAGGAACATGGTCTGAAGTTTTATATGCGAGAGCCATACTGTTCTTACACTCCGATTAGTGAAAAGCTCTGGTCCAAATTTCCAGCCAAATCCTTACTTCTCTCGAACAATCCCCAGTTGAACAAAGCCGAAATATCCAAATTTTCTGTAAAAGATGCAAATGCGTATGACAAGTATGAAGAGCAAATGAGTAAATTTGTTAAAGCTGTTGTGCATCTGTTAGACAGTCGTCCCCCTAACTTGAGCAAAGGGGGGCGGCAGGGTGTAGTGTCGAAGCTGAAGTCAATGATTCCACTATTAAAAGCCGCTAAAGAACTAGGAGGCAACATTCCCGAATTCCACGAAATGATGACTGCCTCAGCATCCAAGATACTCGACAGGTGGTTTGAGTCGGAACCATTGAAAGCCACTTTGGCAACTGATGCCTTGATTGGAACTATGTCGGGTCCGCATACTCTTGGAACAGGGTAATTTCAAGCGCTACGTTCAGCGTTCATTTCAACATTAAATATTTATAATGTAGTCTCTATCTCCTTCATTGAATTTGACGGATTAGCTACGTGCTCCTGCACCATATCATGGGAGGCATCGATGGCAAACCCGGAGCGTGGGCGTACGCAGAAGGAGGAATGGGAGCCGTGAGTTCTGCAATTGCGTCAAGTGCAGCTGAACTTGGTGCCAGTATTTTCACCGGTCAAGTAGGCAAACTGCAAATGAAAATAGTTTGGGATATCATCAACTAGAAACTAGAAATAATGTAAACACGATTTTACAGGAAATCCGTGAAATACTATATACGCCAAATAAGTCGGGTTCGAATGCTCAAGCGACTGGCGTCGTAACAAAGGATGGAAAGGAAATTAAAGCAAATGTTGCAGTTCTCTCTAATGCAACGCCAGAGGTGACATTTAAGAAATTGACGAATCAAAAAGTATTTGGGGAAGAGTTTTTGAAGTCAGTGGATTCCATCGATTACACTTCAGGGGTTACTAAAATTAACGGTAGGAACAGTAGGAAGATTCAAATCCGACGATGGAAACTGTATCTCTCAAACATGAGTGCTAAATTGGATATATACGTATATTGTGTATGTTATTTCAGTTGCTGTGAGTAGACTTCCCAATTTCACCGCAGATCCCAGTCCATCAGTAAACGCTGTCCATCATCCCCACAAATGCACTATCCATCTAAACTGCGAATCAATGAGTGACCTAGAAAACTCATTCCAAGACTGCCAGAGATTTAACAAGCCTTCTGAGAAGCCCATGATTGAATTAGTAATACCATCAAGCCTAGATCCTACATTGGCTCCACAAGGAGCCCATGTTTGCCTGCTTTTTACCCAGTTTACTCCATACTCTCCCTCAACTGGTTCTTGGGAAGATCCCAAGTTTAAGGAAAAGTATGCCGAAGTTGTGTTCAATGCTGTGGAGGAATATACTCCAGGATTCAAGGAAAGTATCGTTGGGAAAGATATTTTGACACCTGTGGATCTGGAGAAAACTTTTGGCCTTACAGGAGGCGTAAGTTACAGAATTACACCTTTCTTTCAAAATCGTGAGAAGTGAATTTGGAATAAAACTGATTCATTTTGTTTTCTAGAATCTTTTCCACGGAGCAATGTCTGTCGACCAATTGTACTGGTTAAGACCCGTATTTAGTGACAAGTGTTGGTTTCCACAAACTCCCGTTCAAGGATTGTATTTGTGTGGAAGTGGGGCCCACCCTGGAGGTGGCGTTATGGGTTTACCAGGATACTTTGCAGCAAAAGCATTAATAGAGTCCAAATGAAATGGTATTTTCCTTTAATCAAGAAAATAGTCCTGCATCCTGTCACTTAATTATTGCTAATTGCCAGTTTTAAATATTAAATATTAAATAAACCATGAGGATTTAATACCCCACACATACACCACAGGAGGGAGTGATCAATACTCTTGAACAGCTTGTCAAATGATTTATTACCACCACATACCAGCATACAGCACAAATCACCAACATAACTTTTCTAGTATTATGTTAAATGCTCAGTGAATGCAACATATTACGTTCAATGTGTATACAGCCAATCATCGGAAACCTTTCAGTTATCAGAATCCTACCGATGTTTTAATGACTTTTAGTATTTACTGCAAACTTGGAATTCCTTGATTTGACACTGGACAACCAATAGTCTGTTTGAATGAAACCTACGGACGAAACTGTTTACACAAGACCGGTAATAATTCATTTGATGTATATACTTGCTTGGCATTCCGTGTTTGTGCTCTCATCATCCGTAGACATTCTAGTTTTTTTGCAGATATGATATGATGTAAGCCTACAAACAATATCATATTACTACATCATCTTTCATCCTTGACTCCTTGTCATGTTAGGTTAGGGTTATGTAAGATGGATGATTAATTTAACTTGTCCGTTTCAACAAGATCTCATATGTATTTTTTAGCTGGCCATCAACACCACTCAATGTCTAGCTTTTCCAAAAATTTAAAATCTCCTCATATAAACTAACGATGGAGATGCGGATAATTTTAACGGTATAATTAACCTTTGTTAGTGGTATACTGTGATCGTTTTAGTAGGCTATATCACCAATATGGAGATACGACCTGAGACCAGCAAAATTTGTAATTAACATAATCCGCTTCAACCAACAGACTATTCTTGATTTGTAGGCTAATTCTTTAGACCAAACTGACAGTTCGCTCTGTATAAAATGTCATCATCCCATGGCACATGATAAAAATCGCAATAAAAGCTATCGTTGCTTGTATTTATCTACGACGAGTCTTACCGAGAAGACGTGCATATCAAGTGTACGCGATCACTTTTTATTTATCATATCTGTCACGATTATTATTAATTATATGAATAAAAGTGCAGTTCCAAATATGAACTGTTGTCTTCTAGATCAGAACTAGAAGATAGAAGGAGTTACACAAGTAAGCAATCATGTATGCTTAGCAATAAGCAATTCTTATTATTAGAACATGATTAAAACGGTTTTGTGGAGTGTACACATTTTCATTCTATTTTCATTATCTTGAGGTGACGTTTTGCAATTAGAAACAACTCTTTGCATTGCAGATACAGAAAGATATTCGCAGATACAATACCAAAGAACAAATGAGAATACAATAGAATAGAATTTGTGAGCTTTAGCACATAGCCTTGATATATTTGCTGCAAAAAAATAATTGTGCCATAGAACATGTTTGATATAAATACACAAACAAAGTTTAAAAAGCATCTGCATTTTAATCACTGATTAGCTTTACATCATTGTGCACAATTTTTGTTTGTTTGAAAGGTTTTCAAGCGATCCCGTTTGTTTAAGTTTTCAGTTTGTTTGTACTATCTTCTGATAATGGTGTACGTAGAATAACCCGGTGGACATGCAGGCAGTAATAACAGATTGATAAAATGTCGTAGTTGTTTGTGAGATGACAAATTGCGAATTATCATGAAACGGAAGTCTGACTCAATATCAATATCTTCCTGCAGTTTACATGTTACAAATAGATTTCAGTTTGCAGAAGATAGTTTCAGCTTAAATTTATTCAGTTAAATATACAAATTGTGGAATGAAAGAAGTGAAGCCAAACCTAGCCCGGGTTAGTAAGACATTCGTCATACCTCATACGCCAAACGTGCTTCGACATGTAAACAAAAAGAAAAGTTCGAGTTCAATAAATCCTGCAGAGAAACAACCGAGAATCATAAAAGTGGTAAGTGATTCACTTCACAGGGTCCCTTGTACGTGATAACGTGATACAAATCAATTGTCAGCCGGAAGCAAAAGCAAGAGAACAAAGAAAACATCTTTTACTGGAGAGTAAAATAAGAGTAAGTTCATATAAGATTGATTCAGCTCAGAGATATTTCTGACAAACAAGTTTGCTCTAAATATATGCACTATTGCAAACGCACGAAGTAACATCTGCAACTTGCAATTGCAACCTGCACATATCACTCGCCCTCACCAGTCGAGTCCCACACAATCACACAATTGTACTTTTTATTTAACGCTGACTCCGTTTTTGTGAGCATTGCACTTTGGAGAAGTGTGCTTATACTTTATAATATACAAAGTTAAACTTTGTATCCGGAAGTATGTGGACGTTTGGGATTGATAATTGCACAGGACAAACACTACATGAACGAACGTGTGCTTCTTAATTCATAGAAATAGAATTTTAGTATGACATATTCGGAGTTATTTTAAGACTAACAGTTAGTACTTTACAGATTGTTAATCTTTACGTGCGGTCAAACTACCAGGCAAGCAAAACTAACTCATGTCTATTTTAGTCTACCCATATATTTAACAAGCATACGTATACATACTATGGCAGTCATTCCAGCAGTTAATTTAATAGTACGTCAAAACCTTGGAAATTTTGTTTTGAAATCAGTAGCACGTTTGGAGCCTTTCCGGCCGAAGTGAGATCATTCAAAACAAAAACCTTAAAAATATTTGCAAGATTAAGCGCGGTCTGACATATATACGTTGACCATAGCTGATAGCACCATAAACCATAATAGGTAGTAGAATTGGAACCCTAGGAACTTGTGCAACTAGAGTGTTTCGCGTGTGCCATATTTAAATCAGATTAGAAAACTAACACTGTATTAACATGTATATTATGGAACTACTATTTTTTTAGATAAACAAGCTATTTTCTGGTTAATTATCCGCAGCTAAGTAGATTTGTTTATGTTGGCTTAGAGTTTAGGGACGAACACGTAATAGAAAGTTTGCCTACAAAGGGGGTCCTGCTCCCCCATGTTTATTTACTTAGGTCAAATAAAATTCATATTAATATGCACAGAACCAAAAAAACATTCTTCTTGTCCAAGCAAACTGCATAACGCCTAACACTTGCTCAACAGTCAACAGTCAGTCAAGTAAGCGTACTTACCTAATACATGTTCAGACAGAGCAGAGGACGTAAGGAAGTTTATAATATCATGTTGCGTTCATTAAATTCTGAACAGTACGTTCCTGATCTGTGGGCAGTGCGTATTCGTGCCCCTCCCACTAGCTAACAAGTTGTAGTTGTAACGTATATTGCAAGGAAGCGATGCGTCATATTAATTACTCATAATAGTCATATAATAACTTGTAGACCATTTTTACATTTAGGAGCTAAATGTTCATTTGTACTGTCAAACGTTGTCAACTCGTTCGTACGACAAACATTAACTCAAAACACGATTTGGAAGTGCACTCAGTGTCTACAGAAGGCTTCTAGAGTGAGGTTTATGAACCAGAAAATGTGGCTTATTGGTTTGAAATGAGAGAAATAATTCCTAAAATCAAAAACCAACAAGGAGATAATAAGTAACAAAGTATGACCAAAACATTATACTTACAATAT
>JAANSN010002931.1:0-21114 GCA_036850665.1 Dicranocentrus wangi
GGTCATTTGTTCAACGTGCCTTTTAGCTTTGAGACAAATAACTAACAAACGATTTATGTATATATACGATTATGATTAGTGTGCCGTCTGCGCCATGAAACGTCTACGTGAGCCATTACCATGTCGAATATTTGTAGACAATAGAGGTGCTGTCTGTGCTAATGGCATTTCACCAGCCTACGTACTCAAACCGTTACATTTGCCTGCGCAGTTTTGAAAATATAAAAAGTTACAATAAAATGTTGAAGGCTAGTTGCAGGACCTGACGCCGGACGATTAAATAATATGCCCAAACATTCGATAGCATAAATCAGATTTCCTCTTCCTCCTACTTTGGCGGCTTTGTATGGCACATGCACACTGTACTGTGTCTGTTTCTGGAAAGCAGGAAATGTCACCTTTGACCCATGGGGCATATCGGTTATATGATGGCGATTTGATCCACTAATGCAATATGGTAATGATATAATTTCCAACAATGTTGGGGAAACTTGCATAATTATCATTTATTTATTTATTGTACTTCAAATTTCCAGTAACAGCATGTTTCTACTACGTCGGATATGCATTCGGTTTAATTATTGTGCAACATTTGTCAGTACAGTATTGTGTGGTAGGTTTGATAGTTTTATCATATCATCATGATGGAGTGCATACAGAGTTATTACCCTACAATATATAAACTGAATTTCGTAAGATTTTTTTTATGGAGAACACTATCGAAATCTTATATAATCGCATCTAAACTAAATCGCGTACACACTCTTTTCAATACTCCCACATAGAATTGTCAGTTCGATATGTCCCTGTAAGTAAGGGTTCCTGTACAGAGCGTCGTCGTCGCTTTTATCTGTAAATGAAAACTTTACTTAACAAAACTCATACACTGCAAAAATTTGCAACGACAGCCGGGTAGCAAGCAAAGTACTAAAATCACACTTGACCAGCGTCTTTAGTAGACATCATGATAATTTTTAGTTCTACGGGCACATACGGACATACAATTACACAATACACTGTTATTAATGGTGGAATAATAGCTTACGGCAAATAGCGTACGAGTTAATTATACTCCCTCCTCGATTTACAATTTAGCTGTATATGGCATAACTAGGTGGGATGAGACCATTATAATTTGCGATTGCAGCTAACCTATAAACATTTTGCATTTTGCTTGCATGATATAGTAGGCATATATCTTTCAATTTGGATGCGTATATAAATTGTCAAAACTTAAGACATCCCCAATTTCCATTGTCATAAAGTACAAAAACAATGCAAGGTTTAATTATTATTCCTCTTAGCCTCGAACTCTCGATTTTAAAAACTGAGCTCTTTTCGACCATGTTTGAATGTTGAATATATGTTGATTATTAGTTACAATATGGTATATTGGATTGTCAGGGGGTTATGAGCAGCGTGATACATAAAACGGTGTGATATAAATAGAGATGTTTCTACATCGGATTTATAAAAGGTTTAAATCAGCCACAAACAAATTGGAGCAAAAATAAATAAATTGCGAATAAACGATTGAATGGATGATAGCATGGCACACTAACTTGAAGACAACATTTCCGAACCAAGAAAACTACGTCAAAACACGTTTTTTTATCAGTCTTACAAAAATGATTAAAAAGGATTCACGTTATTTTTTTACATTTTGATACTACTGACTAACTAACAATTAAGTAGAACTATAATATGTAACGTAATTTCGGCGTGTACAATATATAAGGTAATAAATACTGATAATTTCAAGTCGACCTGTATGTATATATTTTTATGGAGCTTTTCTTTTTGTAGCTTTTTGTTCTCCATTCCATTCATGTGCTTTGTTATCTAGTTAGACTCTCTAGATCATGTAGTGCTCTGCACTTGACAAAGAGGAAGCAGCCTGCGGTGGTTGTACAGCAACATGACTACTATTGTTGTACGGTTCGTGGTGGCTAATTGTCCCGGGATGAGACGTAAAGTGGAGATTTTTCCTGGAGAGAAATGAATGTATTTCCCAGAACGTGGGACGATTATCATCATTCCGACTCCAAGTATCACACATCAACTGATATATATCTCGGGGACATGACTGAGGCTTCGAGAGAGGCTCAAATGGATCCAGGTCTTCAACTACGGAGAGACGCCGGAGGTTGTTGAGTACTTCTTGATTGCTGAATGTTGGGTAGGGCGAGTGGCGACAGTAGGTTAACACTTCCCAGAGAACGACGCCATACGACCACACATCCGTTTTTGTAGAGTACTTTCCCTGAAAAATTAATATTATTACTCATCATGAATATTACTCATGCTTGTAATCGTAAGCTTCTTGTGAATGAATTCAAACTTTTATACGGCGGCCCTTACCAGGAAAAGTGATTCCCAAGCCATCCATCTAATTGGCAAAGGCATTTTACCGTCT
Source organism: Dicranocentrus wangi (assembly GCA_036850665.1). NCBI lineage: Eukaryota > Metazoa > Arthropoda > Collembola > Entomobryomorpha > Entomobryidae > Dicranocentrus > Dicranocentrus wangi. The sequence goes on from JAANSN010002931.1 coordinate 2,417, forward strand.
AGCCGGTAGTAATCGGTAGCGTATAGATCAGTATCTTTGGCGAAATGAGAAACTTTCACCAAAAGTCCTCTCCCGACTACGCAGTTCCTGTAAAACAAATATGACAAACCGGGACATGCTATAATAGGTAGATTGATACTTAATCTCGTTAAATTTTGATGATGATTATTCCTAGTCCACACGTACCTGGCTGCCAAGTCCCTATGTACAATATTTCTACTCTCCAGAAACTTCATTCCACATGCAATTTGACTAGCAATGTATAGTAAACTTCCAAAGCTGAAATTTCAAAAAAAAATATCATCTCTCAGTCCATAGTCCATATCTTAAGGTTCTTAACATTCATAACATCCGTCAGCATTAAAACGCATACTTACTGAAACTCATTGGTATTATTATTTACCTGATTTTCTTGGACGAGTTGGGCAATAGAGTGTCATTTTGTCTAAGGAACTGACACAAATCCCCAAACTCGAGAAACTCAAGTATAACACTTAGCGGATCTTCCTCTGTGTAAATACCCAGTACTTGAACGATATTGGGGTCTCGTAAGCTCCATAAAAGTCGGACCTCTTCCAGGAAATCCGTCCTGCAAAGTTGTGTAATAAATTCATTTTTTAATGCTCTGCATTAAATCTTTAGTCATCATCCCAACTTGGGTATTCAATATTATGCATGCTTCGCTGTTGTGACCGTACTTATCCTTTTCCGTAGCATTTCTCAAAAGATGCTTCACAGCTACAAGTTGCTTTTCCCCAATTCCAGGTTGATCAAGCTCCCCAACGAATACCTGAAGAATGACAAACAAGGAAGAATATGAAATTTAAGTCCATATGCAAATTAATCCTGTGCATTGAGAATTTACACTACTATGTAGCAAAACTGGCTTTGTGGAACAGATATAAAAAAAATATGAAAAGTCATTTCATATCCAAACTGACTTACTGATCCAAAAGTACCATCTCCAAGTTTTCTAAGCATTCGTAGACGATGTTTTTGAATTTCAAGAATACCCAACTCCTTCAATTTCAATAGCATCATTCTCGTCCTGTTGGCTGCAGCCGGAGAGTTTGGAATAGACTTCAAAGGACTTGGTTGCTGACTCGGAAGTAGTTTTCCCAACTCATTCGGAACTGCGTACTCGTATTCATTACTTGATTCTGTAAAAAAACGCAAAAAATATGTTCAACCTGGGCAACATGAACTGGATCCGGTTTGTTGGATTCGAACGTATTTGCATAAAAATATATATTTAAATGTAGCGAAGTATTGGAACCTAATATGGTATAACGATCATTCGTTTACATTTTTAACTCAGGCATGTCATAATTCTAATTTGTAAACAGATAAGAAAGGCATTTCGTGAACAAAGTGATTTATCATATGGCACACGTTACATGCTAGCTACAATCTTAATTTCAGTCAAAATCTATGACTGCCCACATGATCCACATTTAAGCGTAGTGTAACTGAACTTATCGCTTAGATTTACTTCCATTATTATGGAGTACACTACTCCAAGAAAAAACATTTCCAGAAACCACACCATCGCATCGCATCGCTTCGTTTTTCTAGCATCCCAATTTGGAGTTGGTCAATTATAGCAAAATAGGTGTGTTTACTATCCTTTTCCCTCCGTATTTAAAATGCTTTCCCTTATTTCTAGTTTCACCTCATATATTGACGCACATGCACACCCCGCTGATTTTGGTGACTCCCTGTAGGCTCCGCCAGTAATAAACCGTACTTTTGTTTCATTTCGTGCTCAGAAACAGTTAGAATTCTGAATTTACGACAGACACTGAAAGCAAAATGTACATAAAAACCGTACTCAAAAACGCTTGAAAATTACTTGAGGTCTGGGACAATTTAGGTACGCATTAGGAAATGAGCGAGTCACACCGCATCGTGTACATAGGTATACGAACAAACATTTTGAAAATACACGCCACCACAGCCGTGGCGAGCAACTTTATTGATTAACATTCTTTTGTCCATCAGCCTGGCTCAACAGTAAATTACACTAATATCACTGTTTCTGATGGTCATCTACCTAGTCTCCCAGACCCTTTTCTGATTACATCTAGTGCATTCGTGTATATTCCAGTATACGATGCGGCAGGCATAGCGGAATACCTTTTTACTCACCTAACCTAACCTATAGACCATGCATCTTCACCAAATCGTATATAGTAGGAAGGACCGACCAAATAACAGTTCAACTCGATTGTGTTCAGAAGACATAAAATGGAAATGCCGTAAGAGAAACTCTCCCCCATGACAGTAATGAAGGAAGGGGAGAGGGAGAGCCAGGCAAGGCACACAGTAAAAGTTGCGTGTGTGTTTTTAACTTCATTTCGGGGCTTTCCCCAGTCGAATCTCTGTGCCACTTTCCATCTGTGGGCTGTGTACGTACATTGGGTGAAAATAATATAGCGTCAGAGCAGTTGGACGGGGAGGAAGTGTCAGAGTGTAAAACCGTCTTTCAAAACCGTTGCTTGTGGAGCCGGAATGGCCTACTTCGACAGCATATTTCGTGTCACTTGTGTGAGCCAGGTGAATTACCGCAGGGCAGCAGAGGAAAGTGCACGAATGCATACCGCAATTTTTAGCGAGCACACACCAGATCAAATTACGTTTATTAAATAATGATAAATGTAGAACGGTCTATGATAGTTATATCAACATGCCGGTATTTTCAGTAAACTTTGCAAGCAATTATATTTTACCAATATACACTTTTCTCCACTGGTTTTTGCTTTCTCCACTGGTTTTTGCTTAGCATCTCCAACCGGAATTTCATCAGGTTTCAAGTGCACCAAAGAAAAGCATGTGTGGGGAGTGTAGTCATATTGTTGATATTCGGATAATATTACATGGGCCTCCTACCGAGATGGCTCCCAGTCGAGTCGAGCAGTAGTCTAACAATGTCGCATGCATATATTCCTTGTACTAAATTACTGGGGTGAAAATTTCCAGCAATTCTTTAATTAAAAGTAATTGAATCATTTATTCGGGCTAAATACGTATGCAGTCGCTGCTTACAGGCTCAACGACTTCCACTTTTCGCTTTCCCAAAACTCTCTAATTTCACTAAAGTTGATGCTGTGCTGATGTTGATGCATATGCGCTTGTTTGCTTCTTTCTTTACTAAAATTAAAAAAAGAACTTGCCATTTGATAAAATGTGAGCGAAAATTGTTAGTAAAGCCGTGTCCTGGTCTTGCAACGCCATTACAGTCGCACGCTTATTACATCGATTTAGTTTCAATATTGGCTCGTAATATAACTGTTGGGTAATTGCCAGGCTTTAGGCAACCTTGTTTATGAGGAGGTGCGCTGAGGACCATGTGTCATGGCATGGCATTTGAGCTTCATCAGATTAGCCCACTACCCATTCCAGTTTTCCTCTACCTGTAAATTTTTCACGTACGTGTCGGAAAATGCCCACGATCACTTATGAGCTATGCCGACGTATGATGATGATGATGATGATGCTGATGATTACATGAGCTACTGATCGGTAGTGTGCTGCGGATTGTGAATAGGTACGTACGTATCCAGCAGAGTGGACCTAATGTCATATAAAATGAATTGGTATTTGTGTGCAGCGCAGCGCCATGCTGAGCGAGACCAGCCGAAGAAGATGGTTGATATAGAGAACACAGAACACCCAGAGAAAGCATACAACTTTTTGTTCAAACTTAAAACGTACACCAATGCGTTTTGTTGTGTGTGGTGGGGTCGGTCGAAGTAAATCGCGTGCGGGGGTGTCGTCAAATGCGTGATGGAAGACTATTAAGCGAATTATTGTCGTTTTTTTCCCTTCTCCTTGTCAAGTTTTTTGTCGATTTGTCCCTTCCTTTAGTTTACTAGTTTAATACTATCCGGCTATTTTTGTAATACGGATGAATGCCTTATCTCGACGTGCCTTTACTTCACTTCACATGGAGAAACGCAATGTACACGCAGGCATTATTCTTTTGAATCTTTTTTAAAAATAAATTGAAGCTGTTGCTCAAGCTCAACTGTACACGTTCCCATTAATAGAATACCTTTTCTCGTTTTCACCCTTTATTTTTTTAAGCAAGCACGCGTAACGTCTGCTGAGAAAGTGAAAGTGCATTGATGCATTTTTTAACCTTAACGTAAACGATATGAGAGTAGTGACCACCCTTCAATTTCTAAGATGGAAGGACGCATATACCTATATATCCATACTCCAACTACTAAGTACATTATATTACCAACATTACCAAATAATTGTAGACGGTCAAACAAAAACGGTGTGTATTAATGGAGTCGAGGTGGAGGCGTGGGTTCAATAATAGGCTTGCATAGTTACCTATATCTATTCCTTTAGCATGAGTATTTCTGCGTAAATATTTTTTCTACTATAATGAAATAATGAAACGGGCACGCTCTCTTAGTCTCCTATTTCGTGATCCACGCAACGCGACTTTGGATGATCATATAGTGAAGCTTTAACCAGCAGCCCCCGACTGACGGAAATTATGGAATCAAATTAGGTCTCCCTATGTTTCCTCACAATTTACTCATGACTCGGGTAGGATGCATGACTCTAGCTGTACACTAGTTTAGTTTATTTCCCCGCTCGCTCAGAAACAGGATAACCTGCAGCCAACTGTCATAATTAAGTTGTACTGTTTTGTTTGTGAAGCGAAACCTGTCTCGAGGAAAATATGGTATATCGGGATGGATCAGCAGAGGCCGCAATTTTCCAATTTCGGGGAATAATATGAATGTCAACTGTAACACAATTATTACTGTTTACAAAACGACCCCGCCTAGTTGATAGCACTTATATTGTCAGGGGAAAGTCATTTCGACCTGGAAAATACGTTTTCCTTTTTGATGCCCCTAGAAAGTAATCGTGCTTCTATTTTCACCGCACTTCCCCCCCCTCATTCCGGATAAAATCCAGAAAATAAATGGATTCCGTAAACGAAAAAGTGTAGTAGTGTCACGCATCTTTACCTGCCGACCATTCCTGAGTCGCTTTTCATCCCGATTCTACACCATTGATTGCTTAATAAGAAAAACACTATTCAAAACGAAGAATTAAAAACACTTTCTCCACCAGACATATATATTCCAACCGTTTAATTAAAACGAAATGCTATACTCTATTAAAGAAAGAAACAAATGCACTACTCTCCTCCTTCTTCCTTCCTTCCTAGCATAACATACCAGAGAGTTCTCTCTACTCCCTCCATATCACTTTCACCATTCTCTTCCAGGAGAACCGTGCTCACCGGATAAAGAGATTTTTTTTTATGAAATATATTTCACATCCCCGAAAACTTTATGGCTTGGAGCACCCTTTACTCTCTCAATAAAAAAGAATATCATGCATCGCCCATTCTTTAAAAAAAAAAACTACAACTATATAGGTAGTACTTTCTCATATTGTTGAAGAAATAAAAATGGGACAGGATCTAGGAAAAAAAGTAAAAGGGGTCCCGTTCTTTCTTTCTACACACTCTTTTTATTGAGCTACTAAATTTCACTTATAACGCGAGCTAGCTCTCTTTTCAATCTCCAGCTTACAACTTACAACCTCAAATTCAAACACACCAAGCAAAAAAGGCTATATTATTATGGCTGTGTGTAAGAGACAGAGTCAGTGATGAAAGGAGCATTATTGTGTTGAAAACATTCACTTTAACTATTACTCCTACGACTGCAACAGCTTTCTAACTTCATTGTAACTGTTATAGACACTCCTTTTTCATTGCTTTTACTCTCTTTCATCGATCAACACACTCTTTCGAAAAACGGGAGTCTATAAGCATATAAATTTTTTTTTCACTGTGTCGCCGTCGTCCTTCCTACTGCTGCCCTTACACAGATATTTTTCACCTCTTCCATCCTGAGTGAACATGAACATGGAATGGAGAACGATGACGGCAGTCATAATCACGTTATGCCTTTTTTTCTCTCTTTCATCCCGCACCCCAGTTAGGTTATACAATAAAACTCACGAATATACTACTACTTGTAATTTTCCGTTATGCGCCCATTGCCGTGTGGATGTGTTGCTCTGACTCGCTGACTTAAGAGCACACAAAAACCTTTTCCTCGTCGTAGCTGCCGGGTAAAAGTTTCAAAATGACAAAATAACTTCGTTTTTTTGGTACCCACTACACATATATCGGAGGAGGAGGGAGGAAAAGACGCGTCTCAGGAAATTGTGGATACGACGACCGTAGGACAGTAAAAGGGAAAACTGCAGAAAAAGATGGAGTGAATGTGTTAGTGTTTCAACAACGTAAAAAGCCCAAGACACCCATGAATATTTGATCGTTTCCATGTCCAAGATATTGCACGGTGGTGGTCGTCTGCAAAAAGCAAGGAATATTATGTGCTGTTTGCTGTTGGATTCTGGAGCAAAAAAAAAGTTTTACTGCTCTCGGTACAATATGACCTTAAACACGTAAAAATGGATCCCCTTTTGCAAATGTTTTTTCTTGTGTACACTACTTTTGCAGCAGTTTGTTGGAGGCGAGGCAAGGACTAATGGTGGCACGAGTTGCGAAAAGGTCATACTTATAAAACTCTTATTCGTGTGTACCATAACTGTTTAAACTTTTGTAACCGTTTTTTTCCTGTGTCGTAAGTTCCATTTAACAAAAGCGATAGTATTTTTATAACTTGATTTTCTTAGGCCTTCAACATTCAGTAGTGTCAAATGAGTACATATTGTGCTACAGTTTGAATATAAAAGGTTATATGGGCTATTATGTTTTTGTATGCATAAAATGATGCTTTTTAAAAATTGAATATTCACGGAATACAAGGAACATTCGACAATTCCCTAAACTCGGAGCCTCCATAAACTGCATAACATATTCATTAAAAATGTAGAACAACTATAGCTAGCCCTCATCTGGTTGCATTTCCTTTTCTTATTCACGTACTTCACTTCAGTCACATAAATGACATTATTTGTAACCTTACCTGCTTGATTCGGCGGAGGGGCAGCATTTGGAATCAGCGTGCAGATATAATAGTCCGCCATCCGCTTACCCGATTCCCCACCAGTCGTCGATGGATTAAAGGAGGATCGAGGGAACGTGGTTAGCGGTGGCGGGGCTGCGGAAGCTGGTGCCGTTGTAAACGGTTCCGTGTAGTCACTGGTAGAGATTTTGCACTTTCTAATTTCATCCGGGGATGCATAGCCAAAATCAGAAGGGGTGTCATAGGGCAGCGTGTCTTCTGTAGTCTTCGGTGTTTTCCTACTCCCCGTTATTCTCCTCCGCACGAGAATCACCGCAAGGAGAATCGTGAGGATCATAATGATGGCAAAGACAGAGCTAATTACTGCTGTTATAATTATGGTTGCAGGATTCCATCTTGAAGCGGGTTGCCCTGTAAGTGCTACAACAACAAATGGGAGAGATACGAAATGATAGGAACAGGTCACTACGAAAAACCTCACCGAGTCGTCAGGTGCGCCTACACACACACACACACAACTCTGCATCGACTCTAACTAAAGTATACAGAATTTCTTGTTGACTTACATGGAACTTCACCCGTTGTTGCCGTATTTCCTGGACTAGCCCCAGACGCATCACTTTGAGCTAATGACCCATCCTCGGAAGATGTACTTATCGTCCTGTGCCCAGTTCGCTGGTTCCCAAGAGGTCCTACCAACCAACCAAACCACAAAAATTGTTTACTCGTTACTGCATATCCAATGAGGAGGAGAACCGAGCAGGTTTTGTAATTCGATCAGAAAGAAGGAACTTCCAGGACGACATCATAACTTCTTTTTTTTCGCAAAAAGCAGTCTGCCTAAACTAGTTTTTACGTTCTACCATCTGCCCCGAAGTGAAACTAGTTCACCATAAATTTTTGATAGTTTTCGCTCACTCACTCGCATCAAAGGTGACTTCACTTATGAGAATCCATTTAGCAGCCCAGAACAACTGAAGTTTCAGGTATTGAGCGATCCTCCGATGAAGTTTTATTGTGATGTTCTTTGGCCCTTCGAAAATACAGTCTTCTTTTGGTTTGACGACTATCGCCTCTCCAGGGAACACTTTCCCGTCAGCACTAAAGTACACACGAGCCTCGGAAAATACCTGGAAAAAACATATATAGCATACAATTGGTTGGTTTTGGACTGTTTCATTTGGGATGCCATATCCTCCACTCTTAACAGTCAAGTGGGGAACCGAACGGGAGAGGGGAAGAGGAAGATGAGAGGTTTATTTTTCCCGGTGCAACTGCTCCCAAAAAACGCCCTTGTACGCAGTTATTCCATGTGTCTGTGTATATTTTTCCCAAAATAAATACATGAGCATAGCGATGATAATAAAAAAAACTGGGGAAGCGAGCAGAAGAAAAAGGAGCAAAATAAGCGTATACTTTTTGGCACACAACATCCATCCAGTTGGGTTCTTTTCACAAATGAAAAGTTTCCCCAATGGAATACACATTAGATGGCAAATATCCCATTATATCCATTTCAATAAATAGAGCATAAAATGGAGAAGAGCAAAAAAACATTTTGTGGCAGAAAATAGACAGCTTCATCATTCAAATAATACATTTCGATCTCAACAATAAATCCAATTTGATACAACTTTATCTCCTCCACCATTTTCACCAAAAGTATAACTCGCTATATACAATTTTGCATAAATGTGGGTCCACCGGGGAGCTTCAAAATAATATGGAGATCGAGTGAATACGCTTTCAGGTATAGGTAGGTATACATATATATGTATTTCAGAAAAACGAAAAACAAAAGAAGGCTAATATTCATATCCACAAGAGGAAAGTTTAGAGTTTGGAAGCGAAAACAGGTAAAATTCATCTCTGTTACAAAAACCATCTTTTCCCATTTTATTGTTGTTGCATGGGAAAGTGGTCCGCTCCGCTCTCTTGAGATGCTTTAAATGCTTTTCCTTTCACCATGCAACTTTAAGCACGTATATGCTTACAACGATCCTTTTATGACTTACTATGATATGATGCTTTCCTTTTCCTGTTGTAGCACCTTTGTGATATACGTTCTAGCCAGTTTTTTTTCTCATTGATACATGGGTACACACAGGCAGACGGAACACACGGAAGCCCATTTTGAGATCTTAAAATGATCCATTTTTCATAGAAACTCTCTCGGTTTTCGTTCCCTAAGCTTTCTTTCCTGAAAGGGCTATCTAGAGAGCTTTGAGTCTTCAAAGTATCTTTTCTTGTTTCATGATTGAGGAAAAGGCTGGAGGTGGTTTGCATCTTACGACCATAAATAAAAAAAATAATACAGGCGAGCTGTATATCTATTTTGTCTGTAGTATCTCTCTCCGTATGTAATTGTTTTCAAAAAAACAAACGCCACCACTTTCTTCTTCTTCTTTTTTCAGCTACCCTTCGCCTTTTGTTTTATCGAAAATGGGGCAACAGGAAAGGGAGTCGAGTGCTCCCTCCGTGTGAGAGTTAAGCATACGCAATATAGTTATATTTTTTTGTATTTCACGGTGCAAAAGATGAAAGTGCAGGTGACATAGGTACGTACATACTTATAAATCACTAGCGTCTAGAGAAGGTAGCATGAATGAACCCATCAGTGAAAATATGTAGAATCTTGCTTCTACAAGCTTAAAACCTACTCTATTTTATATTTATTTCCGGATGTAAGAATCTTCCTGGAAGCAGTCAAGTGAACCCATAAACATAACGTAGGATATTTGATTGCTCAGCGAATAATACAAAATCCTTACGAGTTTTCACTCGACTTTATACTGTTATACTAGGCAATTCGATTGAACCGAAAGTGTATGCGCAACTAACGTACGTAGTACGAAATGGATTTACTCAATGGTTCCAGTTAAACTTCGCATTTAAAACAATTTGGAGAGCAAGCTTTAGTTGAAATCAATACTGCGCAGAGATTGTACAACACATTCAATCCAATAGCCTACATTCAATATAATATAGGTATGCCCCATACTCGACCATCTGAGAATGGCAGAGATCATTTCGTTTTTACTTTCCTAATTCCTACTATTCACCGTCTGTAGTATCTGATTTCGGTTGCAGGCAAAGTCACAGGAAAAGCTCTTTTTTGAATACTAATTAGCAAGAAGTATGCTATGCTCCATAAGGGTTTACACACACTGCTTCTCACTCTCACACACAGGCAAAATGTTTACCTCCAAGAAAAAGTTGGTAAGTCTCTGGGAGCAAACAGTATAATATAGATTCCCCCTGTCAATATAATATCACTCGCACAATAACACAAAGTTGAGCTGAGCAGAGTCAGAGTCTCTAATGAAGAGTGCGAAATAACGATGCACACTTTCATTTCTCCCTTTTGGATCTTTCATCATCTGCAAATCATTACAATTCCCTTGGGCTGTTAGTCATCAGCTTCCCCCTTTTTTATTCAAGACGAGAGTATAACAAGCTGTCGGCGTTTTCTACCCAGTTATACCTTATGCATTCTCTCCTCATGTTCTTCATTCTATGTGCGTATCCCTTGGTGTTCTTTTTACTCACTCACTCACTCACTCACTCGCTCGCTCAATGTGTGTGCACACAGACTGCGATGCTGGTGCCTACAGAGATTTTATTTTATCCTGCCGAAGTTGTATCGCCACCACCGTCTACCCTGAATTTTATGAGTTCCTCATCATATGCAAAAACTCAAACTTTGTACACGATCAAGTTTGTTTTATCGCTTCTTTTGAGTAACACTTGTAAAAAGACTTTGAGCTTTTGAGACTTGAAGATGGGCGATGAAGGAAAGGAAAACTTTTAGGAATATTGCTTTCGCAGATGGGATCCCCAGAGACTTTGTATCTGATTTCAGGAAATTTGCAACATTAGTACCATCGTGCAGCGACGACGTTGGATCCTTGTCATGCCGTGCAATTTATAATGTGTTGACTATAGAGTAAAAGGGGGCTTTCAATGTGAGGAGGAATGAGCCAACTGGAGATACGCATCGCTAAGCACATCCGCATTTTGATTTTTGGCCACACATCATGGGAGATTAGGATTCACTTGTTATGTAGGTATACGTATCGTATTCCAGGGTAGAACTGAACTGATATCTGGCTTACTTAGTAAATCTCATGCAAGCAATTAGAATTTCGTATCTGGATTAATCTCGAATCCTTCCTTTTTGCTGCAGATATCTTTAAAGTAAGTCATTTTCCGTGCAAAAGTGTAATAATGATTCCAATAAATAAGCCAAGATTTCGCTTATACGAAAACCCTAAAGGTTGTCGTTGTCAGTGTTTAATATAGCGAGTAGGCGCGTACGTGAGAGTACAGGAAAGCCATTACGACGGCATTTGACCTGCAGCGAACCTTCGACCGGCGCACCAGTAGTATAAAAATACATTTACAAAAAAAATAAAATATCCTACCATTCATAAATCAAAAATATACAATACGACACGTCAAACTCCACAACACTGACGAAATGAGCTCCTAGCGGCGGCATCCTAATTAGCTGACAGTGCACTGATTAGCGCAGGTGTTGGTGTTCAGGGGTAATTAGGGATAGTTAATTGTAAACTAATAACGATTTATGAGACTTGGGACATAGCTACAGGCCCTTTTTCTTATCTTACCTGAACCTCCCTCGTGAACTCGTTCGAAGTATGAACATGGAGAGAGAAGAACTCTTGGGGCGCACTGAATTTAAAGAGGATTTCCATCGGCTCAGTACCATTCTTCGATGTATCATTCTTCCATCCCACCCACCCTTTAGCTACAACAACAAAACAAGAAAAAAAAACGGACGAGGAAAAAGTTAGTGTGTTGTTTTCAGGCGGATTTTCTTTTGTTACGTTTTAAATGTTACGATGACATGAAAGAGGTGTACAAACATTTATTTTGTTTTCTCCTCTTGGATGTACATAATAGAGATTTGCTTAGAGAGTGGTAAATTTTTTGTTTGGAGGCAGAAAGGATAATAATGCGGTTGGTTGGTTTACCTCGTTCGTGAGTGTAAAACTCATCTTTAAAATTATTAGGTCCAATACGACCATCAGCCAATTTTCCCAGTCCGTTCTGCAAATGGTTTCCATCCCATATCCCGTCGTAAGTGTTGTCATAAAAATTCCAGCTATCCCCTCGCATACTTCCTTGTGGCATAGAATAGCTGACGAGACCACCTAGAAGACAGATACCACACATAATATATCATATCACATATAGTAAATTCTATGCATATATGAATGTAGCCACCACACTGGTGTATAATGTTTTTTTTGTAAAAGTCATTATTCAGTTTGGATCTGGAAACTTGTGCATGGTATGCCATGGGTATGGTCGTAAATGAAGCAGACTATTTCTTTCATCAAACCCAGTTTAAAACCTAATTTATAACAAGAATATCACATGTGGAAACTAACCTTTGTAAATGCATCCATAAATCTCGGCCCGCATGCACACCGTCCGCCGATGCTTTGAGAACGGGATTATGCGAATTTTTGAAGCGTAAATTGGTGGATTAAGTTCAGATTTGTGAGCGAGATACGTGTTGATATTTCCTGTAATTACCTGTGACAAAAATGTAATTTTAAATATTTACTACTTTAGTAAATTAATTAAAATATTAGTTGAACTGGAAAGATGGAGTTAGTTAGCATGGGCTTAAAATGTTGCGGGTCAGAAAAGAAACTGGAGCAGCATGAACACGCCGTTTAAGAACGGAGGATGATATGACTCACTTCATTTCCTGTGTGATCTCTGTAGCGTATCCAGTTGTTCAACTCTGGACGAAAATACTGTAGCTTATAAGATTCTGCATACTCTTGTCCTTGCCCATTCCCAAACCGACCCTNCTGGGCGAAAATACTGTAGCTTATAAGATTCTGCATACTCTTGTCCTTGCCCATTCCCAAACCGACCCTGAGTCTCTGTGGCAGTAATCACGTGCACGTTCTGGAAATCAATCTGGAAACGGAATATGCATGGTCATATAGTTATAGGAAAAAGTGTCTTTTCTCGCTCTCGAGCACAGCACCCCTTCTTTACTACCAAGTAATTTCTTTCTCAATAGAACAACAAAGGATGCTTCCTTAACCATGTGAAGTAGCTTCTATGTCAGACAAATCAGCTCCTTCTTCTGGCATAGTTCAATCCAGCGGATATCTCAACTATTCTCAACCCAATTCTGTGTACCCGACATTGCTCGCCAGAAAGAAAAGAGAGCAAATAAACAAAAAGTAACAAGGCTGAGCTCTGTTGGATTATGTTTGATCTCTTCAACGGATATCTCAACCCAATTCTGTGTACCCGACATTGCTCGCCAGAAAGAAAAGAGAGCAAATAAACAAAAAGTAACAAGGCTGAGCTCTGTTGGATTATGTTTGATCTCTTCACGTCCAAAAAAATCCACGCAGTGTATTACGTCTAAAAACGGCTGAGCATTTGTGTCAATCGCAGTGGAAGGGAAACGGACATTAAAAGTCTGCATAACATTCTAAAGCGGATTTCACTTGTCAAAACAGAAGGATCGATTCCTTCAAAGTTCCTTTTGAATTTATTTTAAACTTGAGAAAACATGGGGGTTCATCATCCTCTCTTCATATTATACAAAATGGTGCGTGGACTCACATAATAACAAAATGTTGAGTTTTCTACAGAATTGTCATTCAACCCCTTTGTATATAGACTGCAAGTACATGCATACTACTACACCTCTAATCGTAAGTAAAGAAAGGGATTAAAAAGTTATGATATCAATCTCCCTATCAGTCCTCGTGTATTTCAGTCATTCGATCCATCCACCCTACAAAAATTCGTGAAGGAAAAGGAAATCTTGTTGTGAGGAGCACCACCTCACCCGGCCGCTCCAATTGCTCAGTTTTCTTTTTAGCATTCTGCTGCTGCTGCCAGAGTTCAGCTTCCAAATAAGGTGTACTGTCTGTCGTTTACTAGTGAAACCGCAAGTGAGCATGCCTTTCCTTAAAATAATGTATCAATCAAGAAGGAATGCCACGAATAACGTACTGGTGTAATCTGATCTTATCGGAAATTGTGTTGATGGTATACTTAACGAGTGAGGATGGAATTTTTTTTGTTCAACCAAAAATTCTACGCATAAATACACTACATACACTGTTTCAAATGTCGGTCAATCTGATAGGATCAGGAATGCTAAGATTTCTTCTCCCTCATTCACTATTTAAGGCGATAAAATTTACTGTTGTACACAAACATTAGATTTGATTGAGTTATTGCTTTGAAATTGTCAATCCTTTTACAATCTTTGTTTATTTATTTGTGTGTGTCTGCAAAGTTTCATCGGGTTTGCTTGCGCTTACGTTACGATAACCAAACGACGGATATGATGAGTCTATATATATATTTGAGTACAAACAGAAAAAAACTTACTTGCAGCCACTCTTCAGTCTCTGAAGTAATTTGATTCTTGGGACACCAAGCACCCCCTTGTCTTTCAACTCGAACTCTGGAAAAAAAATGTGAAAAAATCAGATTATCCTTATATCAGTACATTACATCACATCTCAAGTAAAAAATTTGTTCTCCAATAGCCCATCCGATCCAGTCCCCCGACTTAGCCTTATTCCGTGTCGTGTAGTACGTCTAAAAATACCGGTGCATCTGACTAGAAAAGGAAGGGATATTTTGGGCTAAGCAGAAAATGGTAAAGTTCATTTCTCTCAATACAAAATAACAACTACATTCATGAGTTGAGCCATAATTTTATATTTCGTTTTTTATTCTTTTGCTCTTCGACTAACGACTCACCACTGAAATACCTAGTCATTCAATAATCGGGCTTTGAGAATCTCTTTTGCACTGCACACATCAGCACACACATCTCTCTTTCTCTTCGTTTTTCGTTGTACCCCCCAGTCACCACCCCATGCTTGTAATAAAGAACAATGTGGTAAAAACAGGAATATCCTTAGCGTTGAACTGCGAGGAGCAAGGGGATGCTCAATGTATATACATTCTTAAGATGGATTGTAATAGTGAAACAAGAAAGTGAGCCACAGATGTGTTTTCTGTTGAGCAGAGGAAAGATGTGTAACCAGGGATCAATATCACTTTCACCGTCTCTGTCTTCTGTCCTCTCATCCCTACCCGAACAATTTATCACTTCCTCTGCTTCTTCGCCACGATAAAACTACTACAGTATATAGTCCTCCAGATATAAAGACGATCTCTATCGCAAGATATTCTGGTTGGTTTTACGTTTTCGAACTATGCTTATACCTATGTACCAAAGGTGATACCTATCTCAGCCAATTCTGGATGCTTCATGGTACTATTCTCTGAAGTGAGAAGGTTTGTATTCTTAGAATCGACTGTCTCCTTTTCTTACCCTCCTCCCTCCCTTCATCCTCCCTGTTTATGTGTGTATAAAGTGTTTCTTATGTAAGTTTGGAAGTGTTTGTATTCTTCCAGTATCTCCTTCTTCGATACTAAAATTTCCCCTAAATTTCTCGTTACTTGTTCCCCTGTCCTTTTACGTTTTTGTTTTCCCTGTTCACATGGAATTGGTCGGGAATTTCTTACATTTGTATGGGAAAGTAAACGGCAAACTTTTTCCAGTTGCAACTCCTGCAAGACAGTTAGTTGAACACGACCTGGGTACTAAAAACGCATTTTATCTTGTGTTTCCTAAAGACTATCAAGTTTCCTAGTTAAATCCCTTCATTCAGAAATACTATATCCAAATAAAATTCCC
This sequence comes from Dicranocentrus wangi, assembly GCA_036850665.1. NCBI lineage: Eukaryota > Metazoa > Arthropoda > Collembola > Entomobryomorpha > Entomobryidae > Dicranocentrus > Dicranocentrus wangi. The sequence goes on from JAANSN010002931.1 coordinate 18,125, forward strand.
TCATTGGAAATACTTTAGACGTTTCTTGGGAAAATGAATGCACTGACAATGAGATTAAAATCCCATTTGCAGGTGGATTCGAAACTGTATTAGAAAACAAAACGATATGTATTAACCGTGGTGAGCTGTACACCGATTAAATCATCTAGAAATCTAGACCCAGCTGATCGTGAGTAGAAAATAAAACTGTGTTTAGCTACGATCATTTATGGCTGCGTGAGAGATACATTGCATCCAACCAAATCCAGAGACCCTTTTTGCTTCAGGGTTTAATAGCACTTTGATTGCCACTGCCACTGTCTTTTACGATGCATGTAATGGGTGGTTACTGGTGCTGGTTGAGATTGTGAACGACGGAATCGAAATAGAGTTTGAAAGTGAAGTTTGTATCAATAAAAGAAATGGCAATCATTTCAGCCAACGCCTTTTTGTTTAAGGCTAAATCCAGCGCTTCGGTAATTCAAGTTGAGTAAATGAAATCTCTGAATCTCCAAAATTTTAAAAGAAAATGCTTTAGTAATGAACCTATTTATCTATGTATTATAATATTCTTCCGTTTCTTTCAATTGTAGTTGATTGTTTGTTGATTAGGTTGCTTTCTTGCTTTGTAACTACTGGACGGATTCCATTCAAACTTTCTGTTTTAAAATAATAAAAAATCCTCTAGTTTTCCGGGATGCGAAGAGGGAGAGATGTCTAAGCAAAGCTAATTATATTAAACCATTGTCTCACAAACCCTAACGTCACACTTACATAAACTCCTGTCAAGTGTCTGAAAATGTTAGAAAATACCGTGTTTATTACCGCTTTTCCGAAAGGTTTTTAAAACAATCATTTACACTGGACTACAGCAATTAATCATTCCCTCAAGAGAGAACCTTGTCATCATCAGTCACTAGCAGCCACGGTATATTAAACTAGCCCTCCGTGGCCATTAGCCCAACTTGTTGGTTACACGGTTTACTAAACTAGCCCTCCGTGGCCATTACCCCAACTTGTTGGTTTGGCTAGTAGTGTCATAATATATTACATGTAATTAATTCTCAAAGTTTGTCGGAGATTGATGATTTTACCTCAACTTGTATGATGATTTTATAGTTCAATCCACTCATCAAGTTTCCCATTTATGGGAGCTGATACAAAAACAAACCATTAAACTGGATTCATTAATTGAGCATAACGAGCAAAAACATTGCTTTTGAATTGGTTTGTAACATCGAAGAATCGATTAGTGGGACCTCCTGAAATCTTTCAAACTTTAATTATAATTTAACATGTGCTAATTTTTTTGCCAATTAGATGCACTTACAGAATTAGCTGAGCTAGATGGGGTGCATGCGTAAATCATTCGGAATAATTTGCTTTTTCTTCGTGCAGCAATCGTTTAATATAATCCATCTATCCGCATCATTTTAAGACAGTGTGAATTTTACAAACTAATAGATAGCTTTGTTTCTTTTGAGCTTAACTACAGCTAACATATTTCTGAGGTGTAAACGATGTAGCAGCAAACTTTCAAGCCTGTCAGCAATATTAAGGTGTTCACTTGTCCAGTCCGGACACACATCGGAAGGATTCTTTGATTATTGTCGTATTGGGGGCAGACCCTTGTGGGAAACTGAAGGGGTCCATTGGCCCTGTCCACCTTGTCATCGGGACGGATGTTTTGATTATTGCCGTATTGGGGGCGGCCCCTCGCGGGAAACTGAAGTGGTCCGTTGGCCAAGTCCTCTTTGTCATCAGGACGGATTGTTTAATTATTGCCGTATTGGAGGCGGACCCTAGCGGGAAACTGAAGGGGTCCATTGGCCCAGTCTACCTTGTCAAGTTGTCATCGGGACGGATTCTTTAATTATTGCCGTATTGGAGGCGGTCCCTCGCGCGGGAAACTGAAGGGGTCCGTCGGCCCAGTCCACCTTGTCATCGGTACGGGTTCTTTGATTATTGCCGAGAGGGGCGAATCCTGGCGGGAAACTAAACGAGGCCACTGGTCTGCCCACCTTGTCATCGGGACGGAGTCCTTGATTATTACCGCCCTATTGGTGGGGATTTCCTGGGACGGAGTCCTTGATTATTGTCGCTCTCTTGGTGGGGATTTCCTGGGAAGGAGTCCATGATTATTGCCTCCCCTTGGTGGGGATTTCCTGGGAAGGAGTCCTTGATTATTGGCGCCCTCTTGGTGGGGATTCCCTGGGACGGAGTCCTTGATTATTGCCGCTCGCTTGGTGGGGATTTCCTGGGACGGAGTCCTTGATTATTACAGCCCTATTGGTGGGGATTCCTAGTGGGAAACTGAATGGGTCCATGGTCCGGTCCACCTTGTCATCGGGACGGATTCCTTGATTATTGCCGTTTAGTGGGCGAGTCCTAGCAGGAAACTGACGGGTCCATGGTCCGGCCCACCTTGTCATCTGAACGGATTCCTTGATTATTGCCGTTTAGTGGGCGAGTCCTAGCAGGAAACTGACGGGTCCATGGGTCCGGTCCATCTTGTCATTGGGACGGATTGTTTGGTTATTACCGGCCAAATTCTAGCGGGGCGGAAAACTGACGGGTCCATTGGACCCTTCCACCTTATCATCCGGACGAATTCTTCGATTATTGCCGTTGGGCTGTTGGGGGGCAAGGTGACCTTGTCATTGGGACGGGTTCTTTGATTATTGCCGTTGGGCTGTTGGGGGGCAAGGTGACCTTGTCATTGGGACGGGTTCTTTAATTATTGCCGTTGGGGGCAAGATCAGGCAAGGTGACCTTGTCATTGGGACGGGTTCTTTGATTATTGCCGTTGGGGGGGCAAGGCGACCTTGTCACCGGAACGGGGTCTTTGATTATCGCCGTTGGGGGGCAAGGTGACCTTGTCTGATTATTGCCACAGACAATTTCGGGTACGGACGGTATCCTTTTCAAATGCCCCTTTTGCAATAACTGTATCATGTAAGAAATATATCAATACTGTTTGTGGTATAAATACAAAAAGGTGATTGCTGAAG
>JAANSN010002932.1:0-21113 GCA_036850665.1 Dicranocentrus wangi
AAATAATTTGCATCTTTGATTATTATTAATTAAATGTGTGTACGGTTGCTGACTAGAAACATATAAGAGATCAAGATTGAATTATTTTTAATATGTCGCAAAATCTCACTTGTAATGAGCAATAACTGCGGGTTTGTACGGATGTTCACTTTCAACCCAGGAATAGAACGTCCCAGGGCTGGCGACTTCAGGGCCCATGCTTTTTCGAATCACGATTTCCTTATCCTCCACAATTTCCTTTTTGGCCGAGAGCATCTTGTTATTCAGTTCGGAAACTGGTGGAAGAAGTAAGCTGATTAATTGAAGTAATTCCACGGAGCTCTGAAACAAATCACAGGAGAATAATATGTAATTTAATGAAAACCGGATTGCCTATTTTTAGCTCAATCAATGGCATATAGATATATCACAAAACATGTGTAGAGTCAGTGTGGGGGAACATACTCGTGGATCTGACATTGCAAGATGTGGCAAATGAGCCAAAAGGGATGGCAGTAATGTCGTGACTAGTGAGCTGGATGACAGTTCAGCGATTCTTTCTGCCGTGCCAATGTTTTGCATGGTTCTTTTGGCGTTCTCAAATACGGCGGTACATGCTCGCAGAGCACATTTTCGAGCTTGCATTTCCGCCACAGCCTTGGCTTTCTGACGAGCATCAGAGTCGTCCGGGTTTCTATAAAAAAAATCAAAGATACTCCCTAGTGAGGCACATAATATGTTATGTGAAACATAACGTGAGAATCCCTCGAAACAGTAAGTAAGTGGAATTTGAGTAATGTTACGTTACCGAAAGTAGAGCAAATGAGGAATTTGTCCTCGAATTTGATTGGTTCCATTGAAACTAAGAGGACACGAGCTAAACGTGAAGGTGGTGCCATCTGAGCAGCGAAGAACTGACACGCCACCATCCCCATTACATGTTCTGCCACCGTGATTCTTCAACCGAATCGCGTATTTGGTCCCCGGCTGGAAATAAGTACATTGTGAAAAGTTATTAAAGTTGGCAAATGTTCCGTGTGCCCGTTCCTTAACGTCATCATTTCCTGTTTAATTTGATATATATGTACCTTTAATGGAATCGGCTTTGGAAATCGTATTTCTGCAATGTCCCCCACACATTCGTCAGAGTCAAAATTTCCACGAGTAATTTCAACAGCAGACCATTTTGGATTTGGCTGATCACAGTTTTCAATCGTTAACTCGTCAACCTGGGAAAAAGGGGATGGATGATGATTAAATGCCAAAATCTACTCATGTCAGTCTAGAGAGTTTTCATTTAAAACGACTTTAGTAGTTGAGTCATATTTCAAGTTACCTCGTGAAACAGTTCTACTTCGTACTCATACGAGCCCGTGCCAGAGTAAATGCAGCAGCCAAAAACTGAAACTCCGGGCTGGTCCACTGTGAAGCAAACGGCATCAGGAGAGCCATTGCCGGTATTCCACGTGCGACTTTGATTCGTACGAGTAAATCGACATGGAGTTGCCACAATTATCTGTCCAATTACGCTTTCTAGTTCCGCCTGAATTTTTTTGTCAATAAAAAAACATGCACATCAATCAGTTTCAAAGTGGAGATAAAAATTGCTATGTTCTATAAAAGCTACGTTTCACTCTTCTTACATAAACTCCAGATGCATGCGAAACAAGCTCCTCCATAAGCTTTGCAAGGAGGAGGGAGGAATTGTGAATCAGAACTCGTATCGACTCAAACTTTGATGACTCATCCATATTGATAATCGTAAGGAGATTCTGCATAACTTCCCAAAATGTCCAAGAAGGTTTGACGAAACCCTCCATATCATTCCTTGATGCCATTTGTCCCACCAATAAGCGATTGTTAGCAGGCTGCTTCAATTTTCCTCCTTCCGTGTTGGTTACAAATGTAAGCTAATAATAAAAATCAATTAACATGAATGACGATAATGATCTCTGGCTTATTTATTAGTCTTCCAAGCTGGGTTCATTTCATTCATATGCCTCCACCGTTTCATTTAGAGAAGTGAGAGAACTCACGCAAGTTTCATCCGGACTTTGCTTCACAATTGAACTTAAAACTGGAAATATGCCGAGCAGTTGTCCACGACAGCGACACAAGGCTCCCACAACTGATCCCAGCATTCTGGCGTACTTTGAGCCATGTTCCAAATAAAGGTACATGAAGTTGGCGAGACATTCCCATTTAAGCACCGAAGTAGGATAAAATACTTGGAAGCAATTTTCAAAAGTGCTACAGCACTGATTGAATATCTCCTCTTTAGCAGAGCTAGCCTTTGCATCGTCTGACTCTGAAAAATTGAGGGACATAAAAAATCGAGCTAAATTTTTACGATTATTAGAGTTTAGCAAATTTCGCATAATATATAATAATAGTTCATAGTATTAAAGCAGATTTAAGTATTTTGTACCATTTTGAGCGGAAATCATGCCATGCAGCATAACACGCACGTCTGCTATAGCTTCTGCCATTGACAAATTTTCCATTTGCCCTAGCCGTCCACACCCTTTATACGGGTAAACTTGATTGATACTGAACTCAATTAAACGGAGACATGAGCAAGTAACTGTCTTCATTAAGTTTGCTGTAAAGGCATCCCTTAATTCCCCAGTAATGGATTGAATTTCCTCCCAACACCACCGAATCAGCGACATTAGCACTTGCACACTTCCCTACAAAAAATATCATCGCAATACAAATTTATTAGTGTTTTCTCCTTTTAAATAAATAAAAACCTTAAATTCCATATCAGTTTAAATCCACCACGACACAACTTACAGGCGTGAAGTTGGAAACAAAGTCGTTGGTTAGAAGATATGCGGGTTCGTGGGACTGCTTGGATTTTGTTCCAGACGTACAGCTGTCGGAAGTCATCAGTCTATATAATATTTGCGGAATTTGACCAGCGTTCACGTCTGTCCCATTGTTGGATTTTTTGGAGGACTTGAAGCTAAATGTAACTCTGTCAACAACAACAAAGGTAAGCAGGCAAAGGTTTTAATCAGGAACACAATTTCATTCAGAATTTCGAAAAATATTCTAAATTGGTTAAATTCATCATATATTGTAAATTCTAACTGGTCATCGGTAGACACTGTGCTTTGACCACTGGACCCACAATCACTGGATGGTCCACTTATATGCGCCCAGGCAACATACCACCGGCTTGCTTGGAGTGGAACAGGATCTTCAAACATCATCCGATATTTCTGGCGTGGGCCACAGTCATAGGGAATCTCTTCAGTCTCCGCCAACAACTCTCCATCCCCTTCAACTTCACCTCCTTCCGTGCCAATATCGAATACCTAAATAAATAAATAAATAAATTACGTCTAATTAAAGTCAATAATTCCAGTTTCATTTCATTCATCAGGAAGGAGCTCTTATTGTACCTTAATTTTTGCACAGTATTCCCCCCGTCCCCCAAACAAGCCAAAGCCTCCAAGCAGAATGTCAGCATCACACGAGAAGCGAATCGCTTCAATGGAATGCCCGGAGTAGCCCCAGCCACCGCCATGACTCTCAAAGCGACACACGGCAGAATAGTCATCGCGGCTGTACATCTTTGCCAAAACAGGAACAACCCCTTGCTCCTCGTGATGCACTGAAAGACCCTGGATGTGTGCGGCGATAAGTGCGTCCATGCAAGCCAGCATGCTCGCACCAGCCTGCCAACGTTCCAGCGAGGAATTCGGAGCGATAGGAATAGCGTACGGAGGCTTCATAAGACACATGTTGGCCTCAACGTGAGAATTGCGAACTGCAGAGGCAATCACGTTGTAACACTTCATCGTGTGCTTTCTCCACTCATATGCCCAGAGAAAATCATAAATTGGATCCAGAGTCGCAGCACTTGTTGGAAGTTGAATGTTATTTTCTCCTTCAAAATATGAGCACGAGCCGTCCCTCCGATTTATCATGATTACTGTCGCTGTCTTTCCAGTATTTAGCGGAGGTATGATCACTGAAATGTACAAGAAAAAAATAGGCAGGGGATAAGGAAATAAGTTTAGAATATCAGAACTCATATATATCATATCTGTCCAAAAAATAAAGTCACATTATGTTGGCAATGTTGACATGTACTTACTTATTGATGAAGAATTTGCTGTGACAGTGGATTTCTTCAAAATCTTCTGACTGATTAAACTAGCTTCCAGTCTTAAAAAGGTGCAATCTCCTGTTCCTCCAATCCACGATACCCTTCTTCCGTATTTCGCCCCGACGTTTTGAACTGGGCTCATTTTCGAGAACCACAACGGATCTATATCACTACCTTCAGGTGATCTAGCAAGCTGTCCTTTCTGTAAAACGCAAAGAAGAGTAATGAATCAAACACAATGTCATTCATTATTTATTAGCCTGGTCTTCCAATTTCAGGCGCATTAGATAACATTTCCCATTTCTCGAGCTTACAGTGTGGGCTCCGCAAGTATAGACCACACCATTAGAATCCAGTGCTACTGTATGGTAGCTCCCAGCAGCAATTTGAATGATTTTAACATTGGTATCTGGAAATCTGACTTTTACTGGTGTGTGGCGAGGGGCTAGGTCACCGAGCCCCAGTTGTCCAAACGAGTTGCTCCCACAAACAAATACAGAACCCTTTGCGTCCATGAACACTGAAGAAATGCAGAAAACCCATGAGGAATATATTACCAGCCTCATATGCATTATTGATGCAGCAAATATTTCATTGCAAAATTGATATATTATAATATATTATTCGTATACCTGAATGATGAAGTCCACATGCGATTTGCGTAATCAGATGTGAAGAAGGAAGGCTAAGGCGCGATGGTGGAAACGACGTCATGGAATTTTCTTTGTCTATAATAGCAATATAATTTTAGCAATGAATCCACAATTAAGTAAGCATTTGTAGCTAACTGTGTGTCGCAATTTTAAGTAGTACTATAAAGCATTGCAAATTTACCTTTTGGTTTCGACGATTTACTTGATGAAGAAGCTGACTTGCCAGTGCCGCCTCTCCTTTCTTGAGATTCCTCATGAGGTAACACTCGATCTAGTATTGATTTAAACAAGTTAAGAAATACCTAACATTGGTTTGATATGCTCATAAATTTCAAATTAAGTATTAAATCAAACAACCTTCTTCTAAATTAATCAGATCAGCAACAGCGGGATCAGCAGCTCTCTGTGGGTCCATGACTAAATAATCCTGATCCTCGATTCCCTCCCTAGCACATGTCCTACATGAGCCACATTCCGCACAACCAGCGTCACCAACGCCACATCCACATTCCCTAAAACATAAAAAAAATGTTGTTCTTTTATCATACATCATATGCAGGAAAGGAAACCTCTTTGAAGTAATTAAGAGATTAAAAAACTATTAATGAAAGACGTACTGTCCTGGGTTTCTATCCGGCCTCAATGCAGAAATGCACGCACTTCCATACCCTGTACATTCCCTACACACAGTACACACCATGCACTGCTCATGTTTCCAACGATGGGATCCAGCAGGACACATGCCTTCCTGTTCCGGTGGTGGTCCGACAGTACTACTTGTTGGCATAGCTCCATCCTCCCACTCCCCATCATCCTCTTCCAATACATCTGTTCCATCTTCAAGAGCACCATCACCAGTTTTACTTTTATTTTCACTCACGCGTAGACACATCATGTTTAAATATATTTATATTCGATTTGTTTCAAAAGGTGCTCATTGCTCATAAAATAACATACCCTCTTTTAGGTGGAGGTAACTCCTTCCACACTGACCCCGATTGTTGATTCCCATTGTGTAAACTTTCCCTTCCCCAGTCAATATGATACTGTGCGCCTTGCCCATCGCTATATGAGTAACAAACACTCCGCGAAGGCCAAGGAGATAGCCACTCGCAGAATCACAATGCGCCGTATCCTTCCCATACATGTACACGTCCCCACTTCGGGTAACAAACGCTGATGTTCCATTATTGCAAGCCACGTACGTGATATCATGACCATCCATGCGAATCACTTTTTTCGGCTTCGATGCTTTCGCCACTCTGCGTATTTTGGCTACATTTAAAACAACAGTTAGATGCATACTACGTTTAAGAAGAAGTCACAGGCGGTGATTTGTTCGAAATCAATATGCTTCTCTGAAAGTCTTCCTACCTTGATCGCCATCTTCCCCTCGTTTCGGAGTTCCAACAAAGTACGCTGTTCCATCTTCAGTTAGCAAAAGCGAGTGAATTCCTTCGTGGCCCACAGAACATTGAATGAAACGAGGACATTTGCTGAGACCCAACTCCAGCCATTTCGAGCACTTTGCAATCCCAGATTTTTGACCCAGGCTGGCTCCCTTTCCGCAGTACATAATCTGTAAAAAAAATAAATATATAGAAATCACAACTGGTTTTCCATAACTGCACATCGGGGAGTGCCTTTTTAATTTGCTACTAGACTTTTTTGTCTTCTCTACTTACTCGTCCATGTTGCGTTCTCAGTAGTGCAAAATCCTTTCCAGCAGTAACAGTCACAACATCTTCATCGACACCAGTGACAACTGGTCTCAGATGCGTTTCACTGTCCCATGGACAAGGCCCAGCAACCTCGACAGATTTGCGGACTAAGCGTAAATTAATCTCAAAGAAGGAGTCTAGCGACGCCGCACTTGAGTCAATCCAAACTGTCCTTGCTAGAAAGCCATCCTGTAGTAAAGAATCATTTATCATAAAAACTACACTAGTTGCTCGTAATTTTTGTCATTTCTTTGTCGGACAATTAAGTAGTTTACTTCTCTTGCGGGAACTATTGCGCCAATGGATGCACCATCAGAAAACATAGCACAATTAACATCTTCAACGACCTTCACAGTTCCGGTAACTTCAAATGTTGATTGGTCCAATATTAGCAGCAAGTGATTTGGAGAATTCATCAGTCGGCAAAACAATTTCCCCTGTACAAACATACACCAACATGGAAAATGAAATTTACAGAATGCTTAAATAAAATTGAAAACACAAATTAAAAATTTCCTAAAATTTATATTAAATTAAACACTCATCATCATCACTTACACTAGCCCAGCCAATCCAAACTTTTTCAGAGGTATGGAACGTATTATTGTAAGCGTATATTTTTCCTTTTTCAGTTCCGAAACAACCGGATCCGATTTTGTACAGGCCTCTTGAACAGTGAAGGAACAGGTACCTACCGTCTGTAGCTAAAGATTTTGCGCTGAACACAGAACCTGGTGGATCTAATTGAAAGTTGTAAAAGAAGTAAGAATATTGTATAAGAGCATTGAAGCTAATTGAAAGTTGTTTTCAAACAAAGTAAGTACCAAATAAATCATTAATCATCATCAGTCATCATGTTTGAAGAATAAATAAACCAAATTACATTACCTGATGGGAATGATAATGTAAATGAGTCTACACATGAGTTAACTGGAATTCCTTGATTAAGCCATTGTGGAAGAATGGGTCTACCAACGAGAACTGCCTGAGCACTTCGCTGAACTGATTTGAGGATATTGGGGTTCTGCGTTAACAATAAAAGTACAAATATTATTGTTCTGTCTGTCTATTTGCACATAATAATAATAATATGTCGTGCTATGAAGGAATTGTCTGGCGCTTGTCGGCGGAACTCACCTTCAATTTCTGACTAGCTAATTTTCTAGGACACATGAACAAGGAGGCAATTGCTTGGAACATTGATTTTGTTTCCCCTCGAGCAATGGCTAGGCTTATTAAACATGCCGTTGCTACTGATGTCAACGAATTGAACCCCGAACTGGCATTACTGGAACTAGGTATATCGTCCTCTTCGAATTTTGACAAGATTAGCAACATGGAGAACATTGAATCTGCATTGGGAAAGAATCAAGTAACAATTAAGTCAACTATTGAAAAATCCGCTGACATAATAATACTTCAAGTGAAACAAAAACACTGCCTACCAATAACAGATATTGGTTCCTTCTTTAAGCTTTGCGGATGTTGACCTTCTAAAATGTTCAGTAATGCCATAAGTGCTTTCACACATAGCCCACTATGCTCCGCATGACTTTCTTGTATCAGTTGGAATACCGTTTCTAGTCCCAGGCCCACAATCTGTGCCAAATCAGAAGAAATCCATAGTTATTTTTTTCCCACTGGTTCTAACAAGTAAAAATAAATAAAATAATAGTAATAATAAAAAGTGAACAACAGCTTCATACCTTTGGGACTGGAACTGGAGATGGCAAGCGCTCACCAGCATTGTCATTTTCGGTGTCTGTTTCCTCCAAAGGAATAAGCCACTTACGGGAAGCATCAGCAAAATTAAACTCCAACACAATCTGGCGAAGAAAATGTATATATCATTGCTACAGTTATAACAGATGACAGAGCTCTGATTCCACATTATTCGCCATCACAATGTACAAAAACGTATTTATAAACAGAATGATGAAGCATTTAACTACCTGTCTCACACTTGCATACGCAGCGAATATTGACGAATTGCCCAGAATTTCAATTATCGGTGTTGACAGCGGCAGGCTGGTAGTAATTGAACTAGTCTGTAAAAAAACAAGATTCAAATATTAGAGAAATAATAATAATAATACAAAACAAAAAAAATGCTCGAGATTCAGCCAAAATTAATAAATGATATATTAATTAGTAGTTGCAACTAAGTATTTTACCACAAGAATTTTAGGCTTCTGCTTCCCTTTCGCCCTTTGCGACCGGTCCCTCTTCTGATTTTGCTTTCTTTCATTTTTCTTCAGGTAGTAGACCCGGTACAAGGAGTGAAAATTCCGGGTCAATTCCACAACATCAACCTCTTCAACTGGCATGCCTGCAGGTTTGCTGAAATAATACAATATAATATTGAATAATATGTATTATTATTTTTTTTTTTTCAAAAAATCTCTCCGTGCGTAACTCCAGCCCAGTTCCAGTATCTCATACAAACTGCATTACATTACTAATACTACACTGGAGCAACTATATAATACAATAGATAGAACGTGCCGGAAATGAAAATCAGCTGGCCTAATTAGTTAGTTTCACACTCACACAATTACACCCTCAACATTTTTTACCTCCATCATCCATGCATGCACTATTCTTTCCTACAAAAATTTCCTAAAACACCGATTTTATAAACAGTCAAAACGTGATCGTTAGATCCACTAAAGTATCATATAACAAAAATAAATCAGGAAACCGGCTTGATCTTTTCATTATTACATGCCCTTTCTTTCCTATCCTAGTTACATACTTATACTTTCCAAAGCAGGACACACTGGTGACTGGAATTCAATGCGCATGTGAAACGCGTTGCTATATACTCCTTCGTTCCAGACACGAGTAAACTAAATGTTTATTCACCGAACCCACAGAAATAAAAAAAAATAAAATAACTCGCTACCAGAAATCCTGAACGTGTTATAGCAATTTTTGTGTGGAACGGAAAGTAGCAAAAACATTTGGCACAGCTGCGGCAGTTTCTTCTATATATAACTAATTGTTCTGAAAGGTAGCTCAGTTCCAGAACCCCTGAAATCTCTATAATAAATATAAATATCTTTAAAACTGATGAGATTACAATAAAACCTAAGAAGGAAAACCTAAAGTACTACTAACAATTTCCCGTGTCTTGTGACTCAATCATGAGAGCTGGTTGGTTGTATATAAAATTGTCGCGAAACTGGACGAGTTGGAGGATTGCTGCTGCTGGAGGAGAGGAAGTGAAGACTGAAATGCGACGAAGGAAGGAGTCCCGGACACGACGACCAAGAATTTTTTTACATGCCTGCCTGGATTACTATACTACTACGAATAATATGGATTAGATTATGATGAGAGAGACGAGGAGGCCGACGAGTTTGGAGTTTGGAGTAGTTTTTGAGAGAGAAGGAGAGAGAGAGAGAGAAGACCCTTTCCATTCCAGTTACTACTATTTTTTTTACTACTACGTACGTTCAGTTCACCACCACCACCACCACTCGTTCGCCGTGTGTGTGTGTGTGTTATGTTGGGGAAAGTAAGTGGGCTGCTGCATGGAAATGGAAAGGAAAACAGAGCTTGCTGAAATCGATCGGGAACGACGAGTGTGAAAAAGAACGCAAAACGGAATGTTGTTTTGTCTTCCTTGTGCTGCTTTTGCTACACGAGATATAAACATTGCGGAGGAGCTACCGGAAGAAGAAGGGCTTCCCGAGGAACTGGACCGCTACCCCACAGCATAAAAACCAGTGAATTCTTGCAATGAAATGAAACAGATACCGATGCGAGATGCGATGCATGCATGCAAGGCAAGTCGGACAAGCACAGTGTGATTTGAGATTGAACTAACAAAATTTTTTTCATGGCACGATGAGAATAAATTTAAAGCCTTTTTCTAATTCTTGAGGGTAGTGGCCAAATGCTTTGAAATCCATTTTTTTGGAAAGTCTAGGGGTTTGTGAAATTTTTTCGCAGCAGGTAGCCCACAGTTACACTTTTCCCAGGCCAACCCACAGTAATAACATCTTTTCTATAAACATTAACCTGCCTTCGGATAATGCCGTAAAAGCTGACATTTATTAAAAAATTGGAAGCATTTTTCGAGGTGAGTGATCTACGTCCTCATTTCAACAAAAACATATGTAGCTAACTTATGTTCTAGAGTCGACTCCCGTCGGTCGGTTAGTTTAATCCGACTATAACTGCACAGTGCACACTCCTTTGTATTCCAGAAGCATCATGGGGGATATAATAGCCGTAATCTGTCCAGGAAGTTAAACTTATTTATGTGCATTTTTGCAGCCACTGGTCGGATCGGATGACCCCCTATGAAGTATTGATTGAGCTAATTTTGGTATTTTTGGTCATCATTATGCATGTTTTTCAAACTATCTAGCTAGCTTTATATTTATTCGAAAATCATTGGCCCCAGCCCCAGACCCTAACTGCTCTTAACTAAAGCGAAACTTTTGGAGGAAACACTAAACTATATGGATTGACAGATAAGATAATAATAATATTAGCCTGGTCAGTGTGCGTGACGTAGTACTAATATTAACTAACTACTAATAACCTAACTACCTATGTAACTACTAACTACTAACTACTAACCGTAATTTATACAGCATAGTAGTTTTCTCCCAACATATGCAATGTAATCCTCAATCGTGCTGTGGGGTACTACTCGCGGCTGTCACATTTTGTGTACGGTTGAGTAAGTTCTCTGTCCTGCCTGCACAATCAAAGCATTTATTCACACATGCACACTTATGTACACTGTTACACACCACACGTACACCACCACACAGCATGCATAATAATAATATGACAAGAAAGAATGTAGAAATGCAATGCGTCTGTTATGCATGCTATATGTTTTTAATAAATATGTTACAATACGTGAAAATATAAGGATCATCAGCTTAATCCTGCAGTTTCCCTGAACATACAACAACAACAACACAAGAAAGAAAAAGAAGAACATTGACGAGCACACAAAAACCCAATCCATCCAGTAATGTTTAAGGAGCAGTCGGGAAATCTGTGTGCCTTGCCGTAGCAGGATTTTATAGGTATGATATGAACTGCGAGAGAGAAGGAAAGGGTGTTTTTGTTGAGTAGCATAGGTAAATAATATTATCCTGGACAAAATTCCATATCAGCTGGGTTCTCCCGACTGCGCGGCTCTTAGAAAATCTCTCTCTCTCTCTCTCTAGTTTTATAAAAAGCAAAGACTCTCGAACATCCCCTCCACTCTGCCACCTGCTGCCACCACCTGAGCACCTGAGATTAGTGTGTAAACGTGCAAGTCATCAATTAATTGTACAAAAACGGGTTTGAAAAATTAAATTAAATCAGTCATATATATATTTCTCTATCCATATCCATCCAATACTCATTTTTATTGTATTACGTCTGGGATTATCAGGTAAAAACAAACTTGGTGGAATTATTATTACTGTGTCCATTCATTGTGTGTTGTGTTTTGTTTTAGATTTTATTATACGTCATATAAGCAAGTCATGTTTAATTTCTTCCTTTAATGTCAGCATTTTTTTGCACAAGTCTAGGGGACAACCCTTGTTGGTTATTAATTTGAGCACAGCGACAGTTGCACCAGTTGTTTGTGAGTCAGGAGGATAAACCACAAGTCATTCATCTGTCACGGGTCACAACAGCAGGTTAAAAAAATACAGTGGTAATCATCATCATCAGTCATCCACTTGGTTTTTTTACTAGTCAACCAGCACTCTCTCGTAGATCAGCATCTAGATATTATGGTATGAGAGAATCCTTTCACCTTTTTAACTTTTATTATGAAAACAACTTTTTTTACTGTCAAGTTCTAAATGAGAATTTTTTTTAATTTAAAAAAAAACTGATGATAAATTGTATGAATGTATTTTATTGGATTAATTAATGATAGGAGTCATCGGATTGTGAAACGGAAACAACAACGCCAGCAACTCCCCCCAAACGAGTAACTAGACAAACGATGAAGGAGAATAAAGAAACTACTAAATCCGAGTCTACTTTGCCGGATAAGGATAAGGATAATGCCGTCCAGGCAGCAAGAGCAGCTCGTCGAGCTAATGTGTCATCAGTGCCAATGTAAACACATAAACTTGAAAAAAAACATTATATTTTTTTTAAATCACAACCGATCCTAATCCGATTTTTAATTTTAAAATAAAAAAACTGATAATTCCACTATGACATTGTGTGATTGTTGTTGTTGGAATGCTAGGACTGATAAAGAAATGATGGAAGCTGTATTGAAAAGCAAAACTGATCTAACTGCAAAACAAAAGAAGGACGTTGTGGATACCTTCAGGAACTTTGATCGGAGTGGAAACGGCTCTATCCCGTCAGCGGATTTGAAGGTGATGATGAGATGATGATGACACTTTGACATTGACATAACATAAGTATCTTATAACCTCTAAAAAAAGATAGTATGCATGAGCTTTGTGTCACACAACTGTTTAAAATGGTCGTTAAAAGTAATAACATAGTTTTGATGCCTGTGTATTATTTAGGTTGCACTTAGAGCACTCGGCTTTGAGCCCCGTAAAAATGACATAAAGAAAATTTTGGAAAAAGTAGATAAAAATAACACAGGTATGTGTCACTCATCGTCACAATTATGTAAAAAAAAATGTAATTTAAATAGTGACTTTGACATAGTATATTGTGGTGAAAAACATTTGCTGGATATGCTTTTTTATTTGTTGTCACAGGAAAGCTAAACTTCAACGACTTTTTAACCGTGATTGAAATGAAGCTGGCTGAAAAGGACAGCAAGGACGAAATTCAGAAAGCGTTTAATCTGTTTGATAAGGACCATACAGGATTAATAACTTTTCAGAATTTAAAACTAATTGCTGGCGAACTTGGCGAAGAGCTAAACGATGAAGAGATTCTGGTAAGTCATACATATTATATATATGCTCGATTTCGACTAGACAAAGTAATTAATGAAATACTCTGTTTAACGTCATTAATTAACCCCCGCCTGAGTTAGGATGCTAATAATTTTCCATTCGTTGCAGGAAATGATCACTGAAGCTGACTCTGATGGTGATGGTGCTGTAAACCAAGATGAATTCTTTCGCATTATGAAGAAAACCAGTTTATATTAGATTTGTGTACAAACGTCGCCAACAATTTACTGTATTTTATTATTTGTAAAAGTCAAACGTATGTGTGATAACCTAAAATGAAGGTATTCGAACGTTAGCTTACTGTTTAGCAAAAAAGGAAAACCTATTTCCTAGGATGTTGCATTTTATCTAAAAATGGATCTCATGAAAATATTTGTAGAGTTGGTTTTGTTGCGCAAAACGCTCATTCGTTCACGCCTAAATAATTAATGTTTGGTAAAGGTTGAGGCTAATCAACTATATATCTTCTGTACTATGTATTTCACTTTCGCTATGAAACTCTGGTTTTCTGTTTCTTACTAAATTTAAAATCCCGAATATGTATTAATAAAGATGTCCGTTTTGTACTTACACAATATATATATTGAAAACATTATACTGATACATTTTTTCTTCTTGATTCTTGTGTAATATATTCAAAGTACGAGTAGTAACACAAAGTAGCAATTTGACAATCGCATAATGTATAACATAACGAAAAGAAGTTATAGACGGGAACTCCCATTCTCCTTCTCCTTTGATAATTATAATTTATAATTATAAGTGTTACAATAGTTATGAGATATTGCATGTAAAATCCGTGAACAACATTATGTGATATTGTGATTGCGTATTTACAATTAGTAAATTAACATCGTGTTGCTCCAGTCACAGTCACTCTAGTAGAGTTGTAGTATTACTTCTGAGGGTGCGCTTGTTGTGTTATAACTAAAACCATATTAAAACTTATCAGATAAAACTGCCTGATGATATCTCATTATTTACGTCCGAAATTAATATGTGCGCCACCGGATTGTACTTAATTTACTCATCTACTACCACATCTCTAACTTCCTTTTTATTGTCTTTCCTCTGTGATTGTGATGAAATAATCATTTCAAATGTTCGTGTATTCGAAGTTGGTTATTGACAAGTTAGAAAATAAAGAAAATCCATCGCCCGGTAATTATATATCGGTTATATTTCTAGTGTAGATATGTTAACTGAAGTATTTTCAACAAACAAACACGATATGATAAACCATCTTGGTCGTTATTAAAGGAAGTTTCCTTACTCATGTTAATCATCCTGCACAGAAATTTGCACCAAACCTTAGAATGGAGCCGGAATTTTCCCATGAACATAGTTTACATTTTTTAAATACAAGCTCGGCATATACAAGTCATGGTTATGATATGATATGACGTACACAAAGTGCCAAATACCTTCGCCAGAATGCCAAATCATCTTTATGTAGTAGTGTAAGCGTAGCACCAAAATATCTGGAGCTTTTGTTTTTACGGAATGTATTGACAGATTTCTGGCGATTTAAAATCATATTATTAAAGATACACTTTGACTGGAGCCTATTATATCTGTAAAAGAATTTACAGGATCAAGAGTGTTACTTGTGACATCATATTCTTTGCTGTCGTCTTGTATGCAGATATTATATTACATAGTTGGAAAGTTTCTGAACATGGAAATATATCATTTTTTACGCACCTTTTTGTAAAGGCTACTAAACAACACGTCATGCTTCCAACCCAAAGTTAAGTATTACTCAAAGCAGGACAACAAGCAACATCTAAACTAGAATTAATTATTGCATACGTACACGACGAGCATGTTTCAAGTTCAACCTCAAAATACTTGTTTCTTATCGCCTACTTAAATAGCTATTTCCTCAATTACCAAACTCTGAATCTAGAATAATATTATAGGATTTTCCATGTTTCAAAACTCGTAACCTAATCGTGCTGGTATGCAAAATACCGCATGCGAACCCAATTTTATTTTACCTATTTAAAATTGTCTTAATTCTTTTCAGAGAACAAGTGAATTTATGCGAATTGACACATTCTCATAAATTTTGTCATTTGTCATTCTCTCAAATTGCATGAACCATCCGGTGACTTACTGGCGCCCGAGTGCATTTAACGAGAAACCACAAACCACCTGCCAGTTTTCAGTTTGACGACCAATTCCTGCATTTACACAATGCAGAGCATTTGACAATTCGCATGCGATGATATGCGTATGCTGACTGATTCTTTTTACTTTTGACAACGTTCCCTCGTTGACATAAGTTTTATGCGTGATTTTCTCATACAATATTTTATGTTTCACTCTTCAGGAGAATTCCGTTACTGGTATTGAGCTTTGTTACAGATTTCAAACAAATTGTTGCAGAGTGAACAGAACGAAATCCATCCAATTCGCTGGTTGGTATAAAATATGTAGGTATGTAATGTAATATATATTGCTTATTTGCTTGTCATTCTTAGGATCAAACAAGACGTCCACCTGGACAGGTAATATCTCTCTCATCAATGTAGTTTTCCATTCCATTTGCAAATATTTTTTTGACAATTCCTTCTACCTGGCATTTTCTCCAAAATATACGTAATTCGGGTAATTACAAAAGACGTTTTTGGAGTGTGTTGAACAAAAAACTCTGTTGTTTTAAAAAAAATTCTTTTACAATCATGTAGCAGCATAATATGTATGCAAATGCAATGCATGCATCCGAGATGCATAGCAATTTTTAACCGCTATTTTGAGCATGAACTACTCCCCTTGTTATATGTATATCTCTTTTTGGATAAAGTTGGATAACATATTGTGTGAGTGCAGTGTGGTGGTGCTGCTGGCTGATGTGAATGCTGCTGCTGAGCTCTAAGAGAGAGGTTATTGGGTACAAATATTTTGGACGGAATTATTTC
This sequence comes from Dicranocentrus wangi, assembly GCA_036850665.1. Classification (NCBI taxonomy): domain Eukaryota; kingdom Metazoa; phylum Arthropoda; class Collembola; order Entomobryomorpha; family Entomobryidae; genus Dicranocentrus; species Dicranocentrus wangi. The sequence continues at coordinate 16,324 of JAANSN010002932.1, forward strand.
CCATTTTGCTCCTCTTCTTCTCTCATCTCTCAACTCATGCTTAGGTATCGTTGTCGTTACTCATGGCCTTCAAGTGATAATACGATAGGAATAGGTAATATTAATACTTGCCTCATCATCACCAACTAAACACTACGGGGACTTTTATCTTTTCCCCATAATAATCATCAGTGGTAGTATGTATGCATTCAACTTCAACTCTAATCCACCATCCATCCACCACCAGCCTCCCTCGGTCCTCAATACATACGTAGGTACTACTAGCCATATTATATTATTATGCCGACATCATATTATATCCGTCGTCCGTATGGGTCGAAGGACTTTAGGTTTTTTATCCAAAAGGTAAAAGGGTGTACTGTACGTATACTGTATTGTACTGCAAGGCTCCTCGCTCGTAAGGGTATCGTTGCGAAATCATCTCTTTCCCTTTGGAAAGGCCCAGGAGCTTCACACTTTTATCCTCGGCATTGCATTGCCACTGTTAAAACTAATTCCCTTGTACTTCCACTGCGCTCAAATACGATACCTATAATGATATTATGGACTCGGGTTTTTGAAGGCTTAGTCCGTTGCCTTCTTCTTGCTCTGTTGTGGGTTGTTTCCCAAAAAAAAGCACGATTTCAGCAGCATAAAATATATAAGTACATACATACACATATTATCCCGTCGTGAGTGAACCTCACAATCCAAAATCCTCACCTCGTCGTCGAAATACAATTGTAGTGGCAGTGCTGTAGGGACTTATTGTGTAGGGACGCCGATATAAACGATGTATTTTTTTGTAACACTGCTGAACATATACTACTACTGAAAGGCTGTTGCTGTGTGGAAAGAAGGCTCACAGCAATAATACAATGTTTCTCGTGGGAGCCCCAACATCTTTCACGTACCACGCGAATGCGATGCCTCTCTCACTATTCATATACAACAACGGCATGCTGCTTCTCTGACGGCCGACTAAAAACGACGTGGTGGTACATGGATAGGTAGTAGTAGTGGTAGTCCACATTGCATTCTTCTTTGGCATTGCATTGTAGAGGCAGACACGGCTTTATAGAATGGTTCTTCTCTCTTCTGTTCTTTTCTGGTTGGCGTTTTCGTGGTTACTGACTGAACGAACAACGGAATGCTTCTACTTACTTGTAAATGTGTTACTTACGCATCATATAAGTAATATCTACAAGCAAAGTTGGGTTGAAGTTGAAGCTGTCTGTGTGTGTGAGAGCGAGAAAGGAAGTGGATGATGATGATGGTCTGTTGGTGCCGCAGTAGACAGAACCACTCTTCGTTCGGAGCGCATTGGTTGTTGGTAGACTAGCTTCAAGAGAGCTCTTCTCGCCAAGCTCTCAGAGTTTTGTTACGCTATAACGTACTACAACTCACAATCAGCCAGTTTCTTCTTAAATCATGATGACACTTGACCCATTTCCGGTTTTTCATTGATGCATTGAAATTGACAGTGGAACTACGACGGGACTAGCGGGGCTTGTGTCACTACGTTCGAAAATTTCAGGTGTTCACAAACACACTGTTTGAGTGAGGGTCGTCGGTCCCCCTGTAACAGCGTCCTAAATCCACATGCCGAACAGCCCGTCTGTTCCTTATGGCATGGTAATAGTAGTAGAGTAGTAGTGGCAGAAGTGAGTGAGTGACTATATGCAACTTTTTTAATCGTTACTCGTGGTGTGCCCGTTGCAACTTGTTTTTTTAGAGGAAAGTGAGCTAATTCTATATAGAGAAGCCGGCGTTAGTGGAAAAAATCAGTCGGGAGTGGCACCACCTCCTCCTCCTCCTCCAACTTGCAGGAAAGTTGGGTAAGTCAGTTATAATAATCCTTGTTTAGCTATTTCTGTGTATAAAGTCGTTTAAAGTGAAGCATGATGACGCATCATCCTTGGCCCAAAACTTGGTTAGTTAGTTAACATTTATGCATACGACAATAATGCGTATGTCTAAATTTCATTTTGGAAACGGTGTGCATATTGATGATGATGATGCATTCTTGTTGTGTGATGCTGTGTGTCTTGGTGGTCAAAACCGTCTCGTTCATATCATATAGTACTACTACGGTGCAAGAAGTGAAAAGTTTTTTTTTTGCATATTTGCAAAAGTCAGGGAGTAGTAGGGATAGGGATCTTTGGATAGATGGATTCCATTTTCAAACCTCTCATCATCATCCCAACATTTTTCTTCTCCACATCATTTCTCATCTCATTCCACTCATTTGCTCATCCGCATCCTCACCTCAGGGCTATTGCAACTGACATGGCTCAAAAAACTAGCCTCTTCTCTAACAGATGCATATTTATCCGGCAGATGCGAAAATATTTTATAACGCTTTCTAAGAATGATGAAGTGAGGAGGCAGGGGAACTTACAGCAAACAGAATAAAATAAAATCAGTCGCAAACGTGCACATATGTTTTCCCAGACAGATGAATGAGCTCTTCTCTCTGCATTGTTGTTGTGGGATGGACGAAAGAGCACAAGGCAACAGGAAAAATAATAATTATATGATAAACGGTGCTCTCTGGCTTTGCTACCTGCTCGTCTCGTATTAAAAAGCTCAGAAGCTATCTATTGTCTTCACAAGGCCAACGGAATCCATTACCTTTTTGTTCCATCCATCCAGAGCGCGAGCATTTTTTTATATTCCACATTTAACAGCAATAAGTAAGTCCCAGGATTAGCAAATGGCGTTAAAGTTATAGTAATAATGTAATAGAGAAGAGAAGAGTGCAAATTTCGTCACCGTCACTCTCATAGCCATCACCACCACCACCACGGTTGTTCGCATAAGGATATTGTGTCTGCCAATCAACTTAAAGGCCAATACTACAAACGATACATATATAAGTATATAAATATGTAGTAACACACTTCACACATGAAAGTATTTGCACATTTACAGACATCCCTTATTCGCATTGCCATTCGCATTACACATTACACACAATACACAACTCAATGAAAAGAGATAGTTTCAGGATACGCGTAATATCTCTCTCTCTCTCTCTGGTTTGCGTATATGCATATTATAGTATTCGCTCTGCACAAATGAATGAAATGAATGAATCGCTGGTTGTGTGAATGTGAAGGAGGTTGATGGTGAATAATACACAAAACTAGCCTTATATGCCATAATCATATAATCCACACTATACGCGAATATATATATATATATATATACCTATATGAATTGTAGGTTCATTATTATTATTTTTTCATCATCATCCTTTTAAAAAACCAACATAATGTGTTACTACTACTACTACTGACCACGTAGTAGTATTATATTATTGCTATATGTACAGTTTACATTACACACACCGACCGCCGTCATATCAGTTCACATATAGAGCCCACTGTAAAAAAAAGGACTTCTCTCTCAACTTACTACACATTTTCCATTACTACAAACCAGTGAATCGGCAAAAAGGAGCAGAGAAGCCGAAGCAAGCCTCTCTGTAAATGAGAGAGAGAGAGAGAGAGCATATCAGCGCAAGTAACGCTGAAAATGATAGAATGTAAGTAAATAGGTATAATAATGACGATAATATATATATACCTAAGTATATGCATACAAGTTATACGGTTTATATGGTCTTCAGCCAGACAGTGATTTTGGCTTGGACGTGTAGCGATGTGACCCACAAACCTAAATACCCAGCTGCAATCTCAAGATGATGATAGTCTGCTTTTACTATATGGAAACAGGCTGGCTGGCTGGCTGACTGTTTCTGCAACTTGAAAATGTGCCGTTGTGTGGTAGCGAACTTACTTCTCTCAGTTTATATACTACCATGAAAAAAGGGTTGCCATTTTTTCTTCTTCTATTTAGCACTTGATGAAAATGCGGCTGCTGAAAGTCTGTTAACTTTTTGTGTAATTCACTTACACTCCCTCTCCTCCTCCCTACTTTACCACATTCGCACTATATCCTAGACTGCAGTTGTGTCCTGCACACACTGTCTGTCCTCTTTCATTTCTACTCTGTATTATTATTGCCCCATATGGAATGGCATGCATTCAGCCTTGGAAGGAGCTAAGAAGCTCTTAATGATTTTTGACAGTTTGGAACGTAATTGCGATTTCCTCATTTCATTTGATGTTCCTGGCCTGCGTCAAAAACAATCTTGACAATGGCATCTGCACAAATGGCAATGAAACTCTTGCGGCGTAAATAAGGACGTTTGTGTGAATTGGTTTGTCTCTTTTTTTTGCGAAAATGCTGTTACCGTATTAAATGGCAGCGAGAGAGAGAGAGAGAGAGAGAGGTGTGGAATATAATCATCACATTACCAGTCTGCTCTCTCGAACCGGTTTTAAACCAACTCTCAATTAGTTCTGTATTTCTAAACTATTTGTGAAAAATTCTCATGCCAGCCAACCGAATAGGGGAAAGAACCTCTCCTCTAAGCAAATCGCATTCTGCGGAGGGAGATACGCAGTTTTTTTTTATTTGTGCTACTGATTTTGACTCGAGTATTACTTGTAACACCTATTTGTAAAATGTTAATTATGAGGAGGTGGGATGTAAGCCAGGTGTACTCATTGAATGTATTTATAGCATGAGTATGGCTTTTTTTTAGTTAAGTAATTTTATAGGGATACGATACATATGAGATCAATATATATATTGTTTTACAAAACAGGTGCAGCTTCAACTCGCAATTTAGAGTTACACATTACAACTAGAATTGTTTGATGATCTTTTTATGCAAGGCGAGCTGCTCAGATAGGGAGCCTACGCCGCTGCAAGGAACAAATTAAGTATGTTAAAAGTTT
>JAANSN010002933.1:0-21112 GCA_036850665.1 Dicranocentrus wangi
AGGGTTGGATGGGCCAGGGTATCGCTGCTGGGCACTTTCTTGCTGTAGGATATGAAGTGAGGAGACCTTCCACGACCAGTTTATTTTTCACCGAGTGTCATGCACACAACTTCATGTGAATAAATATGAAAGGAAATAATGACTGCAACAAGAGTATTTCTTCCCCATGTTTCCGGTAACGTCTTGTGTTATTCTTGTACACCAAAGTGAAATACAACGAGGCTAGTACGGATCCCACCTTTCTTGGCAGCATCCCTGGATACATATCTAAAGTTTGTGCGTGATTTCCTGCGCACGAATGGGCTGTTGAGGGCGAGTCGTACACGATATTCTTTAGTGTTGATGGGATGCAGGAATAGAACGAAGGAGAGCATCACTTTTCCCGAAGTTCAATATTTCCCGTAATAAGGCCTATCCACAACAAGAGTACCTCACTCCCTGGAAGTCAATTGCAATATTTCAGTTTTGAATGAACTGATGATCTCCACCTGAATGACGCTGTAAGTCTGCCAATGGAATGAAATTTCTTGTATATGCTGAATGTGGGTGGGTAGTAGCAATAGTAGGACGACTACTGGATAAACTCTACGGTACAGTTTGTGATTTAATATATCGTATACAGTAGAATAGGTGTATTGTGAGGAAGAGGGATCCCACACAGACTTGTTCATGCTAGCCATTCATATTCATTCAGTCTCCACCAGCACAAGAAGAATACCCATGAGTTGAGCTAGGCATCACCAGTACTCCATGTCCCATAACACTAGAAGAATGTACACCTTGACTGAAATACACCACACTCAACGTGAGTTTTATTAGTTCCCTTTTACATGAACTGTTCACACGAATGATGCTTTAAATCCCCAATGTAATAAAAATGAGATGACCTGAATTCTGAATCGCATGTCTAATGCTTTTTTGGTTTGCAGGTTTACCTACTCACATCAGTTGCGGGATTTCTTACGTATTATGTTAGGGGTTTACTACCTTCTTTGGATTGATGAAGCATAGAAATACTGTTCAGTCCAAGTTCGCTAGAAATGTGTGCATACATTTGGATGAATGTTTTTGCGTTTTGAATTTTGTACGTGAATGCGTCAGAACAGAATTCATGGGAATGATGAAAATAAAAACGCGCAGCTCAGAACAACGCTGAAACGGGAAAACAACTCTGTGTTATTGCATTTATTTAGGAATGCATATTTAGTACAACTATCTATGAAATAGCCCGACCATCATCAATAATATCAAAATGAATTTTTATAAGAAATTAAGTAATTTAGCTAGGTACTAATTATTAAAGATTTCATATTGATTTACTAAATAGGACTTAAATATTGATAATAATTTACATTTTGTTTTAATATGTGAATGAAATGTAAACGCGTTAAATAGGGGGGATTTGCGTGGATAAGATTACCTAGGTTTTGCAATCGCCGATTAAATTAGATACTTAGTTCTGAAAAAAGCTTGATTATTATATATATCATCATTGTGAGACGCTTCTTTGCTTTGCTAAGTGATAATTCTCTGATCGTGCGTGAGTAGTCCCAGATTGAGACGTGGTCCAAATAGAAAATCACGCCATCTTCCTCCCAACTCAAAAGCCAATTTCTTAATTATTTAATAATGTTAAATCCTAGACAGTGCGAGTATTTTTGATATAATTAATCCTTAATCGTAGAAGTTGGTATATTATTAGACTGATTTTAGACTACTGGCCATAAATCTCTTTGTAACAACACTAAAATGGATAATTAACTTAATTAATATTTAATTGGCCTAAAAATAATAAATCTAATTACTAACTAATAATTTTTGTTCCTGAAAAACAAACATTACATTAGAAAATAAAAATTAAGTCAAAATAAAGCAAAGCACGTTATTGCTCAAAATATGATAGGTGTAAATGCACTTTTTTGCTATTGCGTGCTACGGAGTTAGGCACTTGGCACGCTAACAAGCCTTTTTTTTATTTGGCTTTCTGCTTCCTGAGTAGACCCAACAAATTGAAACGTAAGCAAAATACAAAACCCTACAACTCCTTTTACATCTAAACACTATAGCTTCTTAATTATTTACTAACGTTAAATTAAGCCGTGCCCGAAAGCTTGCCGCTGATATTGAAAGTTACAAACAAAATATAAAATATTCACCAAAGGAGTATTTCCCTGTTGTCATTCCGCTTTTATGTTTGAGCTTGGAGTATTCTCAAAAAGGGGATTTCTGATGTCCCACCTTATTCGAGTTTCCACATTATTTTGCAAAACTGGTCAGACACCTGAAAGAGTAATAGAAAGAGAGACCATATGAGTCAAGTTTAATGATTACAGAGGGTGACGTGGGAATCATTCCTTCATTTAAATTTATGAACGCATGCGTGGTTACCTTTTCCTTGCATGCGCAAATAAAGTATAAAATGAACTTGTGAAACGGCATAATTGTTTGATTGGATATTTTAGACGAGTTATATAATATACGGGAGCTTTCATCTATTTGCCCAATTTCATTTCCTTATACTTCCGCTTGGGACATGCATTTCTGAAATGCACCACCATATTCCTCCTAGATGCAAATTCTGATCCACATTTTTTGCAAAAGTGAGGCTTTTCTTGGATGTGTGATCTGCGAAGGTGTAAAAAACTTTCACTCCGATTGAAATGCCCCTTTCCACAAAACGCACATGCAATCATCTTCTGCTTCAAATGCACACGATTTATATGATCTTTCATATTCGAGCCAGTTGAGAATCTTCCTTTGCAGTACAAACATTCAAAGGGTTTCTCCTTCGTGTGACTTCGCGTGTGTTTCTCGAGCTCGGATGGACAAGCAAATGATTTTCCGCACAGCTCACACTTATGCCGCTTACCAGCATTTGAATGGGATTTCAAGTGAGCACCCAAAGCTTTCTTTGAATAATAGCGTTTGCTGCAGAGTGTGCAACGATGAGGTTTAACGTGAGAATGAGTCGGTTCATGTTGCTTCAACTTGTAATTTGTACTGAATTCCTTGTCGCAGATGGAACACTTGTGGGGATTGGCTGTATCGTGGATCATTCTGACATGTTCCTTTAGACTTCCTCCGACTGCAAATCCCCTTTGACATATGGAGCATGTGAAAGGTTTTTCTTTCGTGTGAATTCTGATGTGATTTGCAAGATAACTTTTCCGGAAAAACGTCTTTTGGCAGATCTGACACTCGAAGGGTTTGTCGCCTGTATGACAAATCTCATGCTGTTTAAGACTAATAGCCCTTGCAAATGCCTTATTGCAGATACCACATTTGAAATTTTTTTCTCCACTGTGGTCTATCAGGTGGCTTTTAAGATCACCCGAACTAGAATACTGTTTTTGACAAATGTTACACTTGAAATCTTTCACCTTGTCGTGCACACTTTTAACATGTTGATTCAAAACTGATAACTGGTTAAACTCCTTGTGACATATGTCACACCTGAAGGGTTTCTCGTTTGTGTGACCTTTTATGTGCCTCGTGAGTTCACCATTCGATACAAACTCGGCGTTGCAAATATCACAAGAATATAGTTTCTCTTTGATGTGCAGTTTAAGATGATTGGAAAGGTGAGCATTGGTTATAAATTCGCGAGTGCAAAACATGCACTGGTAACTGCGTAGTCTTTCGGGATCATGAGTACGTTTATGTCTTTTTAAGTGATACTTTTTCTTAAAGCGTCTCCTACACACTGAGCAACTGAAGGGCTTCTCTCCTGTGTGAACTCTTGTGTGATCGACGAGATGCCCGTTCCTACGGAATGTTTTTTTGCAAATGTTACATTGGTGGCCAGGATTAGCCATACCACGTTGACCTGATTGAGGAACGGAAGATGCCTTGAACATTAGTTGCCTCATATAATAAATTCTATTTATTCCTCCACAACCTGTCCGTTCTCAATCTTGATATCAGAAGAGTTATTCAGGAATTAAATCTCTGCCACCACAGGACAAATGACACACCGTGTAAAACGGACACACACCATACGAATTGTACTTACACGCTGAAAGTATTATTCGGAGCAATAATATGTTATTTTGAAGTAAACAAAATTAATTATGCACTCCAAACGCACTTTATTTTTTCTAATTACGGCCTTGATTTGTACCACACTATTTCACTTAAAGTTGTCTACGATCGTTTGTCATTATCTCAGTCCACAGTCCAGAAACTCGGATGGAAGAAAGCAACCACACCACACGCGTATTTATTTAATCTCACAATGTTAAATGTTCCCTTTCTTTTACTGCTATACTTGCAATAATACCCGTGAGGTTCATGATGTGATGTTTGGAATCACATTACCTATCCTGATTTATGTAGCACCGGCACCGCACAAGACGGGCAGGATGGGCGACGCTGGGCACTTTCTTATTGTAAGATGTGAGGCGAGGAAACCTTCCACGACCAGCTTATTTTTCACCGAGTGTCATGCTCACAACTTCATGTAAATAAATACAAAAGGAAATAGCGACTACAAGAGTATCTCTTCTAGTGCTCCGTCGGAGCCGAGCAGAGCCGAGCTAGAGCCAGAAAAAGGGAGCCGAGCCAGAGCCGAGCTTAGAGCTCTTCACTCTAGCAGAGCCGAGTCGGAGCCGAGCCAGACAGAGCAGTCGAAATACTTCGGAGTTTGAGGCGTTTGAGTGAGATTTTAGGTGCAGTTTTAAAGCATTCATGGGGGAATACAGCTTATGGCAAAGTGTACAATCGTAATTAGGCCTCCTATCAGAGTGAACAAGTTGATGATCCTTTAAGTGAGTCTTCTTACTAAAGGACTTGTTGCAGATTGAACACTTGTAAGGTCTATGCTTCTCGTGGATCACTTTGATGTGATCAATGAGGTGGGATTTCTGCGTAAATCTGAATTGACATATGGAGCACTTGAATGGTCTCTCTTTTGTGTGAGTTCTAATGTGTTTGGCAAGGATGCCCTTATCTGAAAACCTCTTTTGGCAAATCTGACACTCAAATGGCTTTTCGCCAGTGTGACTTTGCTCGTGTCTCTTAACATGGGTAGAAGTCATAAACGCTTTGTTGCAAATACTGCATTTGAATCTTTTTTCTCCCTTGTGGATCCTCAAGTGGTGTTTAAGATTACTCAATGTAGACAATTGTTTGTTACAAATTGTGCACTTGAACGTTTTCCGTTTCTCGTGAACATTTTTAACATGTCGACGCATTATTGAGGAGTGTTTAAACTTGAGGAGACATATTCTGCACTCCACGTTCTTCTTGCTTGTATGAATTTTGATATGAGTTGTAAGAGTACCATTTGAAACAAACTCCTTGTTGCAAATACTACAACAATATAGTTTCTCCCCGATGTGCAGTTTTAGGTGATCGTAAAGTCCATCATTTCTTCGGAATTCGCGAGAACAAAAAACACACTGATGCCTTTCTACTCTCACGAAGCCCTGGACACTTTTTTCTCTTTTTAGGGGGCAATTATTATTTTTAACCCTTCTCTTGCCAGAGTTAGAACCTGGATTTGACTTGGACATATTGAAGATTGAGATTTTCAGAAAGTTACGCGCAAAACTAGAACTCACATACATTTACTGTTTGGGTTTGATATGATGTTTCAAAATTTACAGGACGTTTTGCACTTAAAAATTAAAATTGAGCTTGTTGATACAATTTACAACTGAGTGATATTACAGTACTTTAGACAAAACTATTTTCCATTTTCGTGCTTCTTGTTTCAAATCACTTTTACCATGTTACATTCTCCGCTATTTTTTTTCTCTGCGTGCCGTTTTCCTTCCCCCAAGCAGTGGGCTCTAAGCACTATTACTATTCATGCATGGTTAGGGTACGGTTGTATTATATAGGCTTGAAACCCCGTCTGGCTTTGGTAATATTGTCAATAATATTTGATATAGGTAGGTGGGTATGTGAAGATACTCAGGAAGAAACGATGCTAGGCATTTTGGGATGCACTGGACTCGAGTTTACTAGACTGGACGTGTGTAAATTCTTTCCCATTATTGTGCACGTTTATACTATATGTATGTATTTGCAAGGGGGTTGGATGGAAGGCTAACACATGAAATATGCTATGCATTGGTAGGATACGATACTGTGAAGGGTAGAGGAATAATATGTTTAAACCATATACCGCCCAGCTCAAGAAATAATGGGTGCTAGGATTTTGAAAGAAACACACTCGTCGTCTCCTCTTCATCTCTTCTCCGCCGTTTTCATATATTATATGCAGGTGGTGTGGTGACCATACGAACCTAACCTTTTGTTGTGGCGTATACTGCTATTGAAGTTCTTTGTCGTAGTCCTGCAAATATTCCAAATACCATCCTCTTTTGGTGAGTGTGTGGCGGCATTACAATATGGGACCACAATGTAGGTCGGAAAATGTAGGGTCGTTCTTGGTCCCAACACCATCGGCATTGTAATTCTTTTTAAAGATACACAAATATATTGGATATAGTATGGTACAGTAGAGCGACACTTAGGATTATCTCTTTTGTCTAAATATATACGACCCCAAACCCAACGTGTGAAGGAAAATGTATAGTTTTTTCATATACTCGCTCCTCTGTACCTTTTCCACACCATGCGTGTGGCTCTACAAAAGTACCTTCTCTCCGTTTCGCTGAGAGCTTTAATAGTACTTTATGAGCTCTATCGAAAACTGCATGAAAACCCAATGTTAGTTTTGAGCTACGTGTCTTCACGATCGTCAGACCACCATATCCTTCAATCCTTTCCTCTGTAACTAGAGGCATAAAATAAGATGTTCAAGTAATTTTTTATGAGTGAATGCCAAGTATCTAACACGATGATCGTGGTGGGACGGAGGAAGGATGGATACCTACTCCAAACTTTTGGAAATATTACAAGGATCTCTTAATCAGGAGCGGAAAATCTTCCAAGAACGGAATTACCGCCAATAACCATCCCATTGTTTTGTTTGACCTTCCATCACGTGATTAACCTCTTTTTTCATTGGTTTGGAGAAAATGGGAGCACACGTGATTTGATGAAAGGTCAAACAGGACAATAGGATGGTTATTGGCGGTTATTACGTTCTTCGAAGATTTTCACCTCCCGGTTAGGAGAACCTGTTAATACCTTACCAAATTTTTTGCTTTTGCAAAAACTTCATTTGTAAGCAGAAAAATAGCTAGTTTAAAAATATTTTTTGAATACTACGTCTAAAATTATCTAATTTATTATTTTGAGTTGAGTTTTACAAAGACCGAAAGTAACATCATATTTGTAATCGACGTATTTTGTTTACTACATATTCCATATTTCGTTTGCCAAGACGCGACTGGTACCAGAAACCAGCTGGGATATTAATTATGTTGCTAGCTCGTTTATTATGTGAGTGGGAAGCTTCTATTAAAATCAAGAGGGTTTAAATTGGTTGAAAATTTTTAATAACTGTTTGAGGAATATTGCACAGACAGTTGATTGATTTCAAATTTTATCCCTAGTAATTTTTGCTATAAACAAAATTTAGCTTTCCGGTACACTTGGAGTTACCAATGAAGCTGATGATTTTGCAATTAATGATTATCAACTTATTCAGCAAACTACTGAAGCATAGGTTATAATCCAATTCATTCTTCGTAACCACAACAACTTGCTCATTTTTTCTGCCTTGGACACAAAATGTGCCTAAAGGGAGTTGCTTTCAACTCCCCTTTGTCTCACCCCAACTGCTTCCCAATGGCTGGGATGAAAAGAGCCGCAGCCTTGTTCATTTTGGAATTAATATTTTGCATTTTTATTTACATTGTCCGATTTGTTTTGTACATGTTCATCAATAATTTATTTTAGCAATAAATTTTTGTAGAGAATAGTAAAACTAACGATAAGTATTACCTACTAGTAATTTCATCTGACAAAACGAACACTACTATAGAATATTAGGATAGAAGGCTAAAGGCTATAATAAAACAATTTATTGCACAACATATGAACAATAGATGAAACTGTGCGTGGCAGGCTACCCAGACTCACTCTTCATTAAATGTGTTTGAAAAAACTTAACTGTAGTTTGTCATAAAGGTGAGTTACGATCCTGACATGCTGAGAAGCCTTTTGTTTATTTAGTGATACTTTCTAAAGTTGTTCTTGATTGAAAATTCGGCAAAATACAAAACCCTACCAACTACTCCCTCAGCCAAAACCAGTTTCTTGATTATTTAACAATATTTAATTAAAAGTCGTGTCTGAAAACATGACTCTAATAATAAATGTTAATAAACTACATTTCACGAATTTCACAAAATTTTAAACGATTTACAATGGATTATTTCTCTGTCTCATCCTGATTCAATGTATGGCATAGGAGAATATCCATGCGTGATTAGTGACGCTCCACCTTATTCGAGCTTGTTTGCAGAACTACTACATTTTCTCGGTTTTGGTCGTAGTCAGACATACCTGAAATTGTACTCAAAACAGATATCATGAATCAAGTTTAATTATTGCAGAGGGAGACCTGCGAATCATTCCTTCATTTAAATTCATGAACGTATTTAGATTTACCTTTTTCTTGTATGCGTATAGAAATAAAATTCAGATGGCAAAACCATATTATTGTTTTATTTTATATATTGGACAAGTTTTATAAGCTACGACACCAACTCCTTTCTAACCTTAAAGTAAGTTTTTTAATTAATAACAATAAATCATGACGTGCCTCAAAGCTTGACATTAATAATAAAAGTAAAAATGTACTTCCACAACAAAATATTATGTTCCATATTTACAAATGGAGTGTTTCTGCTCTCATTCCACCCTAGCGTCCCACCTTATTCGAGCTTCCACATTTTTTGCAGAACTACTACTACAATTTACTCGAGACACTACAGTTGGGCAAACCTACTACGTTTGTAATGTGAGGTCTTGGGCTTGGTCCGACAAACCTCTCGAAATCTAACAAGTAAAATACCCTTGTAAAAGTCAAAAGGGACACCATGTGGCAAATTCAATAATCGCGGAGAGAGACATCCTGATCGTTTTCGTATTCCTCCATTTAAGTTGATGAACGTATGCCTGTTTTTGCCTGGTTCTCGTAAACATTGTAGCAAATTCAGATTGCGGAACCTGATAATTGTTTGTCTGAATATTTTGGACGCGTTTTATTTATACGGAAACTTGCTCCAGCACCCTAACCCTATTTCATCCTTTCATCCTTACATTGTTCACCCTTCTTTTGTCGACATGTATTTCTGCAGTGCACTAGCAAATTTGAACTACTGGCAAATTCTGATCCACATCTCTGGCAGAAGTATGGCTTTTCGTGGATGTGACGAAGTAAGTGTTCAAAACTATCCTTACGATAGAGGAATCCCTTTCCACACAACACACATTTAATGGATTTCTGTCTCAAGTGAATAGCTTTCACATGTTTTTTCATTGACGAGTCATTTGAAAAACTCTTTCTGCAGTGTATACATTGAAATGGTTTTTCCTTCGTGTGGATTCTCATGTGAATCTCCAGTTTAGATTGACAAATAAATGATTGCCCGCATAGTTCACACTTATGCGGCTTAATTGGATTTGAATGCGATTTCAGGTGAGTTCTCAAACCATTCTTGGAATAAAATCTTTTGCTGCAGAGTGTGCACCCATAAGGTTTAACGCTAGAATGAATCTGTTCATGTATCTTCAACTGGTACTTTTGACTAAATCCTTTGTCGCAGATGGAACACTTGTCAAACGTTTGTTTATGATGAATCACTTTGATGTGTTTGTTTAAGGCGGAATTCTGGGCAAATCCAGTTTGACATATTGGGCACTTGAAAGGTCTCTCTTTTGTGTGAGTTCGGATGTGCGCGGCAAGATTTCCTTTCCGCGAAAACCTCTGTTGACAGATCTCACACTCAAATGGTTTCTCACCTGTGTGAAGTCGTTGGTGCTGTTTTAAATTGCCAATCTCTGCAAATTCTTTGTTGCAAATATAGCATTTATTCAATTTTTCTCCACTGTGGACACTCATGTGACGTTCAACCTTGCTCAATGTAGCAAACCGCTTCTGGCAATTTGTACATTTGAAATTTTTCACTCCCTCGTGCAGAATTTTAATATGTTGATACATATTTGATCGGCGCTTAAACTTCTGGTGACATATTTTACACTCAAACTTCTTTTCGCTTGTGTGACTTTTGATATGAGCGTTTAGGACACGGTTTGAATCAAACCCTGTGTTGCAAATTTTACACGAATACACCGTCTCACCGATGTGATTTTTGAGGTGCTCGAATAATCCAGAATGGTGTAGGAATTCACGGGAACAAAATATACACTGATAGCCTTTCACTCTCGCGGCATCATGGGTAAATTCGTGCTTCCTTAAGTTGTACTTTGTAAAAAACGCTCTTTTGCAAACTGCACAACTGAAAGGTTTCTCTCCAGTGTGAACTCTCGTGTGAATGACAAGATGAGCGTTTGAAGGAAATGTTTTCTCACGAATATTGCATTTGTGACCATGTTCAACCATCCTAATCGTAATTTGAGTAGGGCAGGGGTCTGGCTTGGACATTTCGAAGCAGGAATTAATATGACGCTACGCACGAATCTGTATGGCAATGTATAATTCCAACTCAGAGTATCAAAATCTCTACAACTTTTGCAAGCCAGAATCACTTAGCTATTTTAAATTTATACATTCAGAAGTTTTCTCTACAGTTAGTGGCACTCGTTTTATTCGTTTAGAGATTTTTTCATTATAGCTCCTCTGACAGCAAACTCGCGTCGTAGTGACACGCTCAGAAATCAAATCACAAATAACTGTAATAGCTATCCAGATAGCAATTTGAACAAGGAGTATTATGGTGAGACGATCGGTGACCGGAAACCGTACGTACTAATTAATTTCCTTATTTATCATTTATATAAAATATAGAAAGAGTTGTTTATGGAATTTCGAATTGAACAATAATGTTTAAAAAGAAAAACTGTTTTGTAACTTAATTAATTGTTTGACAATGGAAATCGTTTTTATCACGTCACATTTTCAACGGCTGTGTTGTTCTCTGACGTGTTGCCTTGTCTAATGCCTAAGCCCAATTGAAGGGACGCAAAAATGTTATACTGTCGTGCTTTATGTAGATGTAGCTTGTTTCAATCAATGAAAGCTCTTTCTGCCTTCTCCTGCCAATGATGCCTTTAGAAGTTTTGAGTAGGTACTCAAGAATGATGTTAGGTACGCGGAGCACTCTCAACTAAAGCTTACTTATGTGTGCAATCCAAAATGTGATGCTGTTTTCAACCTGATATACCTTACTAAAGGTACAATCCTGAGGGTGCAAGCTCAACATGCCGCTCTAATATGAGTACACCCTGTTGCGTGTTTGGGAACTGGTGCCGAGGGAAGTGCCGATATTTTACGTGGTAGAATATGCCAGTGAAGAAAACAAAAAATTGGTTCAGGCTTTTGTAAACGAAGAGTGTTCAAAAACGTACCTTGTTAGTTGCTATTCATTACCAGTTTCGGCTATGCTTGCTTCTCAAAAAGAAAAGCATGCATACACACACATAGAGTGAAATAGGAGTATACTTCTTAACAGGGTCAAAAACTACCCAAGTGACTCATCATTTTAAGTATCTATATCCTTCAGAAAACCGGAATCAGGCAGATAGTTTCTGAATTAGGCACTGCACAAAAGCATGTTACGTGTTGCACGAACAAAGATGTAACCATTATTCATGAATGACCTTTCGCCTGAAGAAATTTTATCCTTACAATATTTTTGTGAAGCTACCTTCTATATTACTTTTACAATCCAATGAATTGTGAGAAGATGAATGAGTCATTGTTAGCAGGCAAGCAAGGATATAGCTAAAAATACATTTTGATTTCTCTTCCTTTGCGTTAGTTTCACATCTCACTACGAATATTCCCATCCGCGGTGATGGATTACACAGAATACACGAAATACAAATCCGTAATCATTAAAACTCCGACGGAAAATTAGCTTTCAAGAACTCATGCGCTAAACGTTAATACTGAGATGCCCATGTTACAGATATTCCCAAGGCGGTTGGGATTGTGTTGTATGAAACTTTTTAATGGAATGGTGGAAACTGGAAATACGATAGGAAAACATGGGGACTCAGTTAACAACTATTCAGTACCTAATAAGTATACCACAACGTCCACATGTAAGCCATTTGACGGACTGCTTCATTTTATGGTATTACCGTCCTCAATAATGAGAGCCGGGCCGATGAGAGCTATACCGCTGCAAAACTTTTACTGCAATGTAATGAAATGACTCAAAGCCGACATCAAACTGTTCCTCGTTACACACTTGCATCAGCCGCATATGAAAGAAACTGCTTTGTGATTTCTAGAAGCTCCCTGGTATCCATCCTCCAACTTACTTTTCCGATTTACTATCGTCTTAACAAAGCACGCAACCAACGCTGATGTTCTAGTCCATTACTGAGAAATGTGTTGCGCTTATTTTGGGTAGAAAACTTTTTCGGCTTTGGATAGTGTACACATCAAGTCAAAATATGATTCAGGTCAAGGATGAAATTAGAAACGAGAGGCTTGGAACAAATATCAAGTGTCCAATCAGCAACAGTAAAAACAGAAGAAGCTAGAGTATACCGGGAAAATCCCTTGTCAATCGATTTATTTATGATTCAATACATATCTGGTGAAATTCTACTATTTCCAACTGAGGATCAAATATTTACAAATATTTATTTACAGAAAATAAAAATATAGCAACTCTTTTTTCACAGAAAAAGTAATAATTTATTAACCACTTTGTAAATCATTTTTTCAGTGCGGGTATTCCTCCTGTTGATACATTTTAATCGTTGGGGTTGGGTAATTAAGTTGGCGTCGTGATTTCTGAAGTACCATCTGATTCGAATTTATTCCCAACAAGATCAAATATGTGAAACCTGCAGTCTGCCGAACAATTAAGAACGTAATTTTTTCACAATAAGTCTCCCCGCTAAATTAAGATTAAGGACAGATTGTTGTACGAATTATTTTGATTTACGTACCTTTAATTTTATGATCATGGTCGGATTATTGTGCCACTGAATAATTTGGCGTTTAATTTGTGGTGTTTACAAGCCTAGATAGGAACCCCGGCGAGATAACCAACTTGGTCGATATCTTAAAGTAGTCCTCTATTTGTTAATTGTAGTATAAGGGTATGATGAACTGAAAGTTTGTTATCGTTTCCTCAGACCAAGCAAGCATGCTTATAAAAACAGGAGCTCCGCCCATCTTTGTCTACGCTTCACTCCGTACCATATTCGAGGTCGGCCACACTAACTCATCCTTGTAGGATTCTTTCTGGAGCACCTACGTTTGAGGTGTACCTTCCTGTCTGAACTAGATGCAAATTCTGATCCGCATATTTTGCAAAAATGAGGTTTCTCTTGGATATGACGAAGTAGGTGGTCAAAACTTCTGCTTGCACTGGTAAACCCCTTCCCGCAAACCACACATTCAGTTGCCTTCAGTTTCAAATGTATCCCGTTGACATGCCTTCTCATTTTTGAGCCATCTGAGAACCTTCTTTTGCAATGCACACATTGAAAGGGTTTCTCTCTCGTGTGTGTTCTCATGTGAGTCTCCAGTTGGCATGAAAAAATAAAGGATTTCCCGCAAAGCTCACATTTATGCGGCTTAACTGGATTGGAATGTTGAGATTTCAAGTGAGCACTCAAAGCTTTCTTTGAACAATAGCGTTTGCTGCAGAGTGTGCACTCATAAGGTTTAAGGCCAGAATGAATCGGTTCATGAGCCTTCAACTTGTACTTTGCGCTAAATCCTTTGTCGCAGATGAGACACCTGTGGGAATTGTCTATATCATGGGTCGACCTGACATGTTCATTTAGACTGCTTATCTGCGTAAATCCTTTTTGACATATGGAGCATTTGAAAGGCTGTTCTTTCGTGTGAGTTCTGATGTGACGGGCCAGAGAATTTTTATGAGAAAACTTCTTTTGACAGATCTGACACTCGAAGGGTTTCTCGCCTGTATGACACCGCTCATGCTCCTTAAGACGTTCAGCCCTTGCAAATGCTTTGTTGCAGATACCGCATTTGTGCTCCTTTTCTCCGCTGTGTACTCTCAAGTGTCTGTAAAGGCCACCCGACTCGGAAAACTTCTTTTGACAAATGTTACACTTGAAAGCTTTCAGCTTGTCGTGCACAGTTTTAGCATGTCGACTAAGACTTGATGACTGCTTAAACCCCTTTTGACATACATCACACTTGAAGGGTTTATCGTTTGTGTGACTTTTTATATGCTTAGTAAGTTTCCCACCTGATACACACTCGGCGTTGCAAATATCACACGAATATAGTTTCTCCTGAATGTGTTGTTTGATGTGATGGTACAGACCACCACTACTGGTTATAAATTCACGAGAGCAAAAAACGCACTGGTAACCAGGTACTCTTACGGGATCATGAGTAGCTTTGTGTCTCGTTAAGTGGGATTTTGTGGAAAAACCTCTCCGACAAATTGAGCACCTGAAGGGCCTCTCTACCGTGTGAACTCTTGTGTGATCGATGAGTGTGTTTTTGCGACGAAAGGTTTTTTCACAAATATTACATTTGTGGACAGGTATGTCACTACCACGTTGAGCGGGTTGGCGAACGGGAGATGTCTTGAACATTTTGAATGCAAGGACTAACTAGAATTAGCAGTTGCTTGGTAATTAGTAATTTTATATTAACGATACGGGATTATGTGATATACATCCAAATGGGAATATTATCTCTAACCGACAATTTAAACACTATTACATCATTCAAATTGGCTTGCAGCAGAAGATTTGAAATTTGTTTTACTTATTGTAGAAACTCGGGCTGTGCAAATTAGTGCATTCGATAGGAATTGTGTGGTGCGACAGTTGATTTACTAAAAGAAGCAAATACTTCGGTAAGACAGCAATTGAAGAAACTGCACAGGTGATTTGACGCAGAATAAGTAGGAAATAAGCCATACAACAACACAAAAACCAATTTTTTGTCACACCATAAATTCTGCTTAGTCTTCAACAACCTGTCCATTATGAATCTTGACCTTATAAGTAGTACAGTTATTGAGGAATTAAACCTGCTACCAGAAGACACATGAGACACTGCGTAAAACGGGCACGCTCTATACGAACTATACACTCTGAATTGAAAATTCTGAATGTAATATTAGGAGCAATAATATGTTATTTTGAACTAAACAAAATTATGAGCTCGAAAACTAATTTAACTTTTTTAAATCCTAGTATTGATTTGTAGCACACTATTTCACTTAAATTGGTCCGCGGTCGTAGTTTTAACACAAGTCCACAGTCCAAAAACAGGGATGGAAGAATGCAATCACATGCGTACCTCTTTCTGCACAGCACAAGACGGTTTGGATGAGCGACGACAGTGGCGACGCGTGGGTACTTTCTAATTATAGGATATGAAGTGAGGAGGTCTTCCACGACCCGCTTATTTTTCACCGAGTGTCATGCCCACAACTTTATGTAAATAAATACAAAAGGAAATGAGGACTACAACCTGCGTCTCTTCCACATTTTCCCAGGAACATGTTGTGCTATTTATACACCAAAATGAAATACAATGAGCCGAGTACGGATCCCACGCTTCTTGGTATCCTGTACATGATATCTTCGCTGGATATAACTCGAGAGTGTTTTGCCTGAATTCCTGCATAAGAATCGGCTGTTGATGGGGAGTCGTACACGATATTAAGTTTGCCGTTGATGGGATGTTGGAATAATAGAGTGAAGGAGAGCATCACTTTAATTCCATATTTCCCGTACTAGAACATGCCTCTCCACATCAAGAGTACTTCACTCAAAGTCAATTCCAATGTTTGAGCTTTGAATGAACTGATCTCTACCTGAATGACGCTGTAAGTCTACCAGTGGAAGAACATGTCTTGTAAATGCGGAATGTGGTTAGGTTGCGATAGTAGGTAGCCATAAAGTAAGTTAGGTGTACTACTGGACAGACTCAAAAGTTCAGTTTGTGATTGAATATGCCATGGACAGTAGGATAGGTGTATTGAGAGGAAGAGGGATCCCACACAGACTTGTTCATGCTAACCGTGCATTCAGTCTCCAGCACAAAAGGATAGCCAGGCATCACTACGATTCCACATCCCATAACATGAGAAGAATGTACACCCTGAAATACACCACACTCAATTTGAGTTTATTATTTCCTTTTTACATGGACTGATCGCACGAATGATGCTTTAAATCCAAAATGTATAGAAAATGAAATGGCTCGAATTCTGAATCGCATGTCTAATGCTAATTTTTGTTTGCAGGTATACTCAATTGCTGGATTTCTTACGTTTCTTACGGGCTCACTGCCTGTCTTGGATTGATGAAGCATATAAATACTGTCCAGTTGCAGTTCACTGTAGGTCTATGCATGGGTTGAAGCGTCTTGTATTATGATGCGGAATCCCAATGTTGCCTGGTCTGGCAAATCTAGCATTGCAGTAGCACCATACTCATATGCAGGGTAGATTTAGATGTTTAGTATGGTATCCTACCCACTTTAGGGGGCTCCCATCAAAAACTATAGAAAGAATAGGGTTGGAATGGTAGAATGTTGATAGTATTCCGGGCCGATAGATTTCTCGTTCTCGTTGAACAATGATTGAAAGTTTACTTTGACATGATTGACATGACCAGTTAAAAATATATTTAAGAGCCATGACATTGTTTTTCGGAATGATTTTGAGGTTCCTCAGCGTGCATAATTCTCGTAATCAGAAATTTTAAAATTCAAGAAACAAAGACCAGCCGCGCTCGTAGAAATATGTCTAGTCGAAAGTTTCTCCGCTATATGAACTTTTACGAGTCAAAATATGATACATGTGATGGAGAAAAGCGAATTTAGAAATGAATGCCTCAGAACAAAAAATAATTCCAACAAGTAAATAGATGGTAGAAGCTACAGTAGCGTACAGGGCAGTAACTCATTTCCAATGCATTTATTTATAAATTTTATTTAGTATTCTACCTATTTACAGTGTCCGATTATTACCAATAATATCAAAAAGGAGTTTTATACTAAAAAATAAAACTAAAACTACCTACAAACTAACAAACAATAGTTCCAGATCAAGGACAAGGCTACATCAGAAAATGCAAAGTACGACATAACTATGATGATATAAATTGTTGAACAAAATATGGGCATTAGCTGCATTAGGGCAAAATACACATTCATTTATTCGACTCCTGTTTTTTTTGTATGAATATCTTTTTCATGCTTCTTCATTGCCGAAAGCTGTGTGAATCTCTTGTTGCAGTGCACACAATCAAACGGTTTCTCCCTCGTGTGGGTTCTCATGTGCTTCTCGAGGTAGGATAGTCGAAGACATGATTTCCCGCACAGCTCACACTTGTGCGGCTTAATTGGATTGAAATGATGTTTCAGGTGATCGTTCAAAGAACTCTTGTAATAATATCGCCTGCCGCAGAGAGTACACTCGTGTGGTTTCAGGCCTGAATGAACAAGTTGGTGTTCCTTCAACGAAAACTTGCTACGGAAAGACTTGTTGCAGGTGAAACACTTGTGGGGTCTTTGCTTATCGTGGGTCACTCTGATATGGGTGTTAAGATATTTTCTATTAGCAAATCCTTTTAGACATACAGGGCACTTGAAAGGTCTTTCATTTGTGTGGGTACTAATGTGAGTGACGAGGATGCTTCTGTGAGCAAATTTCTTTTGACAGATCTGACACTCAAATGGCTTTTCACGAGTGTGAGATTTGACATGCCGCTTAAGGGAACCACTCTGCAAAAATGCTTTATTGCAAACACTACATTTGTAATTTTTCTCTCCACTACTGTGAACCCTCAAGTGAATTTTAAGATTACCCATTGTAGCACATTCCTTTGGGCAAATTGTGCACTTGAAACTCTTCGATTTATCGTGCACAATCCGAACATGTTGCTTCATTGTTGATGAAAATTTAAACTCTTGATGACACATTTCACACTTGTAGGGTTTCTCGGTTGTGTGACTTCTCATATGATCCATACACTCCTCATTTCTGACAAACTCGGCGTTGCAAATGCTGCACAAATGTAGTTTCTCCGCTATGTGCCGCTTGAGATGATGGTACAGTCCGGAATTATGACAGAATTCACGAGAACAAAAGATGCACTGATACCTTTTTAGCCTAACAATGTTATGGGTAAGCTCGTGTCTAGTCAAAACGCCTTTTTGTGAGAAGCCTTTCTTGCAAATCGAACAACGAAAGGGTTTCTCTCCTGTGTGTACTCTGGTGTGATTGACGAGACCACCAATCCAACGAAATGCTTTGTCGCAAATGTTGCATTTGTGAGCAAGTGTCACATTAGCATGTTGAGCTGGGTGAGGAGGACCTGAAGAAGCTGACTTGAGCATTTCGAATGTTGAACTTCACAGAGTTCGTACACAGTTTTTTTGAACAATTCACTTTTTTAGATTTTTTTGTGTTAACATGTGGCAAAGGGCCGCGAAACTGATGAAGCTTTTCACGAAACGACACTACTACCAGTCAGCCAAAAACTGTTTTTGCTACTTACTATTTCACTTTCTTGTTGTATGACAATTCATGATTCCGATTATATAGTGACACTTCAAAATGGGAATACTATCTCTAACTGAATATTGATACACTGATGATAGTGCCTCACAGCATACTATGCTGCTGTTAGTGCTGTTTGCGGTGTCTTTAACAACAACGAGTTTGAAGTGTCACTAAGGCGGAGCTAAAGGAGTAACGTCACTATATTAACATTCGACTCCGACCAGGTGCATTTTTAACAATTATATTCTTCGAATTGGCGTCGCAGATGTCAAATTTGCTTCACTTGTTTTAGAAACTGGGGTTGTACAACGTTAGTGCATTCGATAAGAGTTGTGTAGTGGTACCGTTGATTGACTTAAAGCAGCAGAGATGTCGAACGGACCATAAAACTGAAAAAACTGCGCAGGTGATATAACTTCAAAATCCACATTAGTTGCCAACAAAAAAACTCAACTATTTCTCACATTATAAATTCTGTTTATTCTTTCAAAACCAGTCCATTTTCAGTCTTGTTGTCAATAGTTATTGAGGAATTAAATCTGCTGCAACGGGATGAATGACACACAATGTAAAACGGACACACATTATACGAACTATACAATATATGAACTAAAAATGGTGAAAGTAATATTAGGAGCAACAATATGTTATTTTGAACTAAACAAAAAGCTTATGTGCTCCAAAAGCAATTTAATTTTCACTAATTCAGGAATTGATTTGTAAGAAACTTTTTCACTTAAATTGGTCCATGGTCGTAATTGTAACACAAATCCGCAGTTCAGAAACAGGGATGGATGAATGCAACCACCTGCGTGCTTCTGTAATCTCACAATGTTAACATGTAACATGTAACCTTTTCCTGCTGTACTTCCAATGATACCCGTCGTGAGGGTTATGATGTGATGTTTGGAATCACATTATTTATGGTTATTTATGAGTCACCGGCGCAGCACAAGACGAGTTGGATGGGCGGCAGGGGCGACGCTGGCCACTTTGTTATTGTAGGATATGAGGTGAGGAGACCTTCCACGACCAGGTTATTTTTTACCGAATGGCATGCCGAAAACTGCATGTAAATAAATATAAAAGGAAATAATCACAACTACAAGAGTATCTCTTGCCCATTTTCCATGTAACATCTTGGAAATCACGTTTGTGGTACGGGTGCAATACCAAACGCAGGGGACGCATGACTGGAGTAATTCTCCCAATACTATGTTTATAGGAGCTGGCTGGAATGGGTAGGTAGTCACGTCTCTCATAGCATCTCTAGTATAATACGGGATAAGAACACTCAACTGGCTACTTTACTATTAAACCCAGGCAATGCAATGCACATGGGGCTATTGAAAGGAACACACATTCCGATTTGTGCATGATAGGATATATACTGCGGGCTAGCCGGAGGAAGAACAATCCGGTCCGCTCATACTTACCATGCATGTATTCAGCATCCAGGAAGAATGAGAGAGAAAGGGAGAACCACGCTTTGAGCTGCGGATCACCACGAGTTCATATCACGAAACACGATACATATGTCAGTACTCACCCCATTTCCACCACGCTCGCTGCCAGATTTACGTTTCTTTTATATAAGCTGAGCATAGGAATAAAATGCTACGCTACGAATATCCCAATTGTCCTAGCGTAATGAATTGCCATAAACTGAGATTCACAAAACTCGCCGCTGCTATTTACCTCAAGCAGGATGCACGCGCACTCCACATGGGTTAGTGCAGTGGTTTGTGGGAGCGTTCGCTTACCGGGCTTCATCGATTCAGAATCATTACTATTTTAACAAAGCATATATGTACTTACGATGATTGAGTGATGTACCAAAATGAGTGTGTATACTCGGTAGACGTAAGTTAGTTTCATTTTAGTGTGTGTGAGGAGTAAGGATGACATAACAAGATTCACATGAAGGGTAAAAACAATAGCAAATATCAATAGTTTTGCAGAAACTACAGTGTGCAGGGGAACAAAGGCAAGAGTGTCTATGCGTTTATTCATGGATATATATTTAGTATAATTATTTACAGTGTCCAGTTATTATCAATTTTGGTATAGCAATAATATATCAAATTACTTACTAGTAATTCTTGTACCTGAAAAACTAATTTTACATTAGAAAATAAAAAAATTAACTTAAAATAGTGAAAGTTGTTGTTCAAAGTTTGATAGGCGTAAATGCACGTCGCTGGCTACATAGATATTGGAGAAAGTTTTTTAAAAAATTGCCTGTAAAATATTACGACAGTGAGTTATGCTCCTGAAACACTTACAACCCTATAACTCCTTTCATAATAAAAACTAGCTTCTTAATTATTTACAAATACATTTAATTAAGTCCTGCCCGTGCCCGAAATCTTGACGTTAATATTAAATGGATGGATTCATGGAAGCTACACAGGATCATACAAAGCAACAACCAATAGTCAATGCATTTATGTCTGACAAGGACATGTTTTCATGTGCCCGGCGAAAATTGAAGGATGATTGGTAACGCCGGGAGCAGAATTTAACGCTGCGTTCAG
>JAANSN010002934.1:0-21106 GCA_036850665.1 Dicranocentrus wangi
TTACACCCAGAGCTTCCTTGACCTCTGAGGAATGTGCACACCAAGTTTGGTGCAAATCGATCAAAGGACATCAAAGTTATGGAGGGAACAGACAGACGGACAGACAGACAGACAGACAAACAAACTAAAAGAATAACTACGCTTCATTACATTCAGCTACGTAATAAAGCATATCTTGACAACAAATTGCATTTTTTACATTCAAATTGTCATATGTATCTACAACGTTGAAAATCCTGAGTTGACATTTGACCCTTATTATAGCGCTATGCCTCTTCTATAACGTTTTACGCGTGGTTTTATTTTCGCTAAAAGATTCCCAACTTACGTAGTCCGAGATATCCATGGCGAGCATGTATGTGAATCCAATCTTGCCAAGTTTCAAAGCGTAGGGAACCGCACGAAGCCATTCCCGATGGAAACAGATGCGGGTGAAGTAGGATGCCATGATTATGTTTGTCAGGGTCATGGCAGGCAGAAACAATTTTAGGATTTCATTCACCTGTTTCGAAATTTTCTGCAGCTCCTCATGATCATCCACCAGGGTTTTATATTCAGCGCATGTGTATTCAGCTTGGTTGACCTTAGCGCCTTTTAATTCCCGTCTCACTCCCCTCATGTAGAGCCACAGCGTGATGGTGGATACTAGAAAGAAGTCATGCGTGCAGGAGTTAAGAATTTGATGAATGTACTCCAGTGCAATTCCTGTCCCACCCAGAATCAATTCATCCAAGTCTAAGTTATTGAATAGTAGCCCGGCTGTGGTTTCGTTTCTGGCGAAATCAGATTGTGGTACTAGTGACTCGATAGAGAAATAAATTTCCGTTTCGTGGTATTGCAGGATCCTCCTGAAGCTCCATTTTTCCCCTCTGACAATGACATTGAATCCTCCAAATACGGTAGCAGTGCATGTTGCAAGGGACGAGAGTCGAAGAACCATTGAAATGATTCTCGTCTAAATTTCAAACGATATGATAAATCCTGCACATTAACCTTACCTTGGACAGGTCTTTTCGTGATTTTATTGATTTGTTGGAGTACCTTCTTCAAGTGCCAATGCTGGGTAAGCTTCGTTGCACGAAGAAGAGCTGCTAAATTCATGAATCTAGCTTGTTTGCACAGAAGCAAGTAGGCGTAACGCAATTGGACCAGCATTACGGCAATCTGATAACCAATCGCGATGAACCAAAATGTGTTCTCCTTCTTACCACCGTCGTCGTCAAGAAAGACTGCCAACAGCCTGATTTGTAGTATGATATGCAACAAGGAGCATATGTTTATGAAAGTGAAAATTGCCTGTATATAAGCAAAACTAATACAATTTTACACATTTTGTGTAACCAATCCTGACATAATTGCTTGCCAATAAATACATTCCAGCGTGTAAGCGTACCTTAACAATGCAATCCGAGATGCCACTAGATGATCCCGACAGTCGAAACGGGATCAATCCCAAATGATAATCGATATATAGTAAAGTTTCTACAAGGCTGCTAGTCCCATTCCCACCCGAACTGGCGGAACCACTCCCTCCACCGGCAGCAAGAGAATGTGGGCCTTCGCTGCCAATTCCTTCGGCGTTGTCGACTTCCTGTAGCTCAACAGATAAATCCGGAGGATGGGTTTCCGATTCGGTGAAATTTAAAGCAGACATGATGCTCTCTCTGATGCTTCTCAGAGTGGCAGTAAGAATGGATTACAAACCACCATGTGAAGATAATTTTTAGCTTTGAAAGAATGTGACAATGTGGCGCTAAGCCTGACGTGGAACTAGACCAGTTTCGTCAATGGGGTTAAGGAACTGGTCCATGGTTTCGTGGTGTAAAATATCGGACAAGTGTGTGTTGCGTCCATAATCGTCAACGTCAACTCATCTGTAAATATTAAAGCGTGAATGCAAAGAGAGTACACGCAGAGGATTCGGGACAAAGGTAGATAATAGAAAAGCTGGGTTGCAAAACATGTGGCAGCACGCAAGCGGCGCTACCGGGATTGAAGTTCAGATATCCCTGGCAGAAGGCAGAACCCTGCTATCAGGGAGTTACTCAGGGATTTTCTTGCTTCTCCATGCTTTCCCTGTTTTTATTATATATTTTAATCCCTACTTTGCTAAACGTTTCAATAATAAATTAATCAAATGCTTCAAAACCAAACCAAATATATGCACGTAAACAATTTTTAATTGAACTGTGATGCGATAATCGAGATAATTAACATTTTTTACCAAGAAAACGAACGATTTCTCAAATCCCTACTTACCCTTTTTCGCTACCGGACTAAAAGACCTTGTTTTCCAACCCCGTAGAAAAGTAAAAACATGCATAACTAGCCGTGGAGGTATGCATGAATGAGAATTTCGGCAGCAACTTTTGGTAGCAACAACCACCACTAAAATGATCCTCTTGGGGGCGAATTTGATTGACATGTCAGCTTCGTGACATGATCGTACTTCTTCTGGAACCCTATCCGGAACAATCCATTCACGTTGGTTGGTAATGCGTTTTGCACGGCATACATATTTTTATGTAGTAAGTTGTGTGCGTGATTGTTCTTTCAAATTGTAAATCGGTAGGTGGTACATTGAGTTATGGCAGGGTTGGATAATGGGTTATGAATTTTGAAGGCATTCTGTAAAATATGTAGCACATTCTTGACATTACTTGTAAAAATAACCTGCCACAACAGCACGCAGCGTCTTTCGTAAGAGGATGCAACTCAAGACAATGTTGTAAAGTTGCAGGTGTAGCCGAGTACCTAAAAATGTCTGATTGAAACTGACTTGTCGTGTCTTATGGCACATCTACTTCCATACTTTTAAGCGGAGCCTTGGGAAATGGACAGGTTCCATCTCTGCATTCTCTGGAATGTCACTCTAACACTAGTAAGATTTGCTTATATATTTAATTACCCTTTCACCAATTATAGATATACGATTCAATCAAGCTTGAATCACTCGTCAGCACGGAGCTTGAACGAAATGAAGTAAGAGGATGAAGATTATGACATTCATTGGTATTGGACAGAAAAGCAATGAAACCTTTCTCATTCATTCTTCTAACTCGTCTCCCGTCTATAACCAAATAATGCATTATGAATTATGAAGGCAATTCTGGATATCGTATTTAAGCTTGAAATCATAATCCCCAATCAAGCACACAACAAAAAGCAAAACGCTAAAGCTACAGGGAAGGTAAAATTCACGGCTCATTAGCTACTTTTCCTTTAGTCTCAAAAAGAGTGGCTAAAATGAAGTTTTGATATTTAGCTCAAGCACCAGAATAATAGTTAATTACGTGATGGCTTATAAGTTATTTTGGCTAGGAGGTCATATCTCTGTAACGTACTCGTACTAGTATCTCTGTGGGCGCAACTACACTCGCAAGCACGTGGACATCATATTTTTATTGCAACAAAGGAGAGGATGCATGAAATACAGACTTTTAGCTGCTCCATCGCTGGCGAGTTACTTTTACATCGAGTTATTGATAGACGAATCATCATGCGACTGATGAGGATGCTGCTGCAATAGCTGGTGGGGGTGGTGTTGAGAT
The DNA here is from genome assembly GCA_036850665.1 of Dicranocentrus wangi. Classification (NCBI taxonomy): domain Eukaryota; kingdom Metazoa; phylum Arthropoda; class Collembola; order Entomobryomorpha; family Entomobryidae; genus Dicranocentrus; species Dicranocentrus wangi. Next base: position 3,552 of record JAANSN010002934.1, read on the forward strand.
ACTTGAGATACACAATTCAGAGTATTCAGAATGGATAAATGGTGATGGGTGTTCACGCTACTTCTGAGGTAGTAAGCCGGGGAATCGTGACCTCTTCTGGAAGAAGTTGAGCTGGAGGTGGAGTCCGAGTCGCCATTTCCGTAGCTGCTGAAGGAGATCCATTGTTGTGGTTATCCACCAGCTTAGAGCGGAGATAGGCCGATGGATGAATAATGAGGGAGGGGCACTTCCCGGTGGTGGATTAACCTCCTTTGGCAACTCATACTCGACGCTGACGTCCACAGTCAAGGGACAAATAATCTACGGGTTTGGACGATGTGGAGGAAGACGAGGAGGGTGAGTAGCCCAACTGCTGACCACTACTCCCACTCCCGCTTATACCGAAGAATTTTCCGCGTTCCGCTGCTGCTCCCGTGCATTTTCGCTAAAATATTTGGCAAAAGCGTCTTTGAGCAAAGCAAAAATCTCAATTATATGTCACTCTCTAATAAGCACGCTAATAATTTTTGGATACAAAAATCCTTTCTCGTCAATCTCCCAACTTTATCGCATTTTCACACGATTCTTCTAGTACTATATTGCACTTCTTGTATTTGAAATTCTCTAACCACTTTTGTTCTCTAACCAGGATTATATTCTCTATATCATCTTAGTTGATTTGAAGGACATTATTATTATGGCATTTCCCCAATCGAAGCACTGGACTACCCCATGCCCCAAGAACCCTAACTAAAAGTAGTCTAAAAGTTGGGAAAGAAGAACTTCAAAATTACCGAATCCACACTTGATGTTATGAAACATCTACATTATAGTATTGAATTGAGGGAGGTGGACAAACCTAAACATAATTCGAAATCCTTACAAACTTACAACTTGAGTGTACGCATGAAAAATACTTTGGGTACGAGTACGATACTTTTCCCAACGACCCCCAAAACCGACCGAACCCAACATCAGTATATGCATGCAATGCAAAATGCAACATTTCTTAGTAAATGCAACAACAAAGAGTTTTTTTAACCCTTTCTCCACATCACATAATCACCGTGCCCCAGCGTACATGCGGTATGCTTTGGTTTTGGGAAAACATCATCTCACAATAGTCGCAATGCAATATGCAATGCCGTACATATACATACACAGTGTATGTATGTGTGTGTGTAGTGTAACAAGGAAGAGATAATACACGACAAACAATACAAAACCAAATCCCGATCCCCAAATCCCAAATACTTTTTTGTATTTTTATGCTTTACTTACTTGTATTCAGGCAAAAGCGTAGCAATTTGATTGAATGAAGCTTAGGTACTTACTTACTACCTATTTATGTTTCCTTCCCTTTTCTGATATTAAGGATCAGAAGGTGCTGCGCCATATTGACATTGTTAAGTAAATTAACCTTCACCCTCAATTTTATCAATCAGGGAGTGTGGGTGGACTAATATTTTTAAAATTTCGGAAATCAGATAATAATCTCATCTGATCTGTGGTGTTTTGGTGGGTCTCTAGACACTAGAGTCTGAAGGAGGAGTCGTAAACAAATTGAAAGAAAGACTATATTATTATTGAAGACTTCAATTTCAATTGTTGAATTGTTAGGCGTTGGATGAGAAACGAATACGACGAGGAGCATTCAGTAATAATTTAGTAAAGTGAAGATTTTGCTAAATTGAGCTGTTTGTTTGGTGTGCTACTATAAATCTAAAACAGTTGGTGATATATATTGTGTACGCTCAAGTATATTTCCGATATTCTTTCTACGGTTTTTGGTTGAAAGTTTTTTAACAGTCAAGGAACTACAATGTCGTCCTTGACCAAGTAAGCCGTTATGCTAATAACGAATAAAATACTGTTATTATTATTAAAGCTGATCTAAAATGCTAATTACAATTATGTACTTTTAATGTATTCTTTAGTTTACTACCCAATCCGAGTCATGTGGTGAGGGACAGAGATGACGAGAGGGCGTTAATGAGACCTCCTTCGTCAGCCCTTGTTTCACTTCGTGAAAGTAGAGCCCCACCGTACGGGAAAAGAAAGGGTTGGATACCCCGCTCTGTCGAGGTATGTAAAGTAAACAGTAAACAAACAGCTACAATACGTGGCAAGTGGGTACGTTATAAATTGTTAAATTTTGGCATTTCCTTAGGATTTTGGAGATGGAGGAGCATTTCCGGAAATTCATGTTGCGCAGTTTCCTCTTGGAATGGGGAAACCCACAACTGAAGCAGAAAAGAAAACGTCAAACGCCTTGGCCGTACAGCTAGATGCAGAAGGAAAGATAAAGTATGATGTACTGGCGCGTCAGGGACATTCTAAAGATAAAATTGTATATTCCAAATATACGGATTTGCTTCCAAAAGAAATTACCTCTGAGGACGACCCAGAATTACAAAAACCCGATGAAGACAATATTAAAGAAATCACGGAGAAAACTCGCCAGGCTCTGGAAAAACTTACTCAAAGCAAAATTGCAGCCGCAATGCCTGTTAGATGTGCTGATAAAAAAGGGGAAACACAGTTTATTCGCTACACACCTTCGCAACAAGGTCAAGCATTTAATTCAGGAGCAAAACAGCGAGTCATTCGAATGGTTGAGGTTCAACGTGATCCTATGTCACCACCCCGCTTCAAAATCAACACAAAAATTCCCAGAGGACCCCCGTCTCCACCAGCTCCCGTGCTTCATTCACCAACACGGAAAGTAACTGCTAAAGAACAGAAAGAATGGAAGATTCCTCCTTGTATATCCAACTGGAAGAACGCAAAAGGTTACACAATTCCTCTGGATAAACGACTGGCAGCAGATGGTAGAGGTCTCCAGCAAGTTCACATCAATGAAAACTTCGCCAAACTCGCTGAGGCACTGTACATTGCCGATCGAAAGGCTCGAGAAGCAGTTGAAATGAGAGCACAGCTTGAGAAGAAATTGGCACAGAAAGAGAAAGAGAAAAAAGAAGAACACTTGCGAGCACTTGCTCAAAAGGCTAGGGAGGAACGAGCAGGCATACGACATTCTGCCACTGCTGAGAAGGATGACGATGTCAAGGAAAGAGACCAGTTACGACATGAGCGACACAAAGAACGTCAGAGGGAAAGAAATATTGCTCGGGCTGCTCCAGATAAAAGAAATCGCTTGGAAAGGGAACGGGAGCGTGATATTAGCGAACAAATTGCTCTTGGGCTACCAGCTAAAACAATCTCTGGAGGAGAAACGCAGTTTGATTCTAGATTATTTAACCAATCTCGTGGCATGGATTCCGGGTTTGCAGACGATGAAGCTTACAATGTTTATGACAAGTAAATAGCATTTTCATTCTTTTAAATAAATACAAAATCTAAAAATCGATGTGGTGTGAGATCGACGAGATCGTATAATCTGCTCTTTAAATGGATTCAAAGAAATGAAATATCGAATTTTATACTTGTTTTTGTAGACCCTGGAGGCAAGGGGCAGATGTCTCACAAGGAATATATCGCCCAAAGAAAGGAGGGGATAACGATATTTATGGAGACGATTTGGACAATATCATAAAAACAAATAAGTAAGTTTTTGAGTTATTGTTTCGACTTGAGCTTTTCGTTATTGTTGAGCTGTGACTACTCACTAATAAGGTTAATTAATTGGCACCATCTAACTGATGCTTTTATTGTTTCATTAGGTTCGTTCCAGACAAGGAGTTCAGTGGAACAGATCGTGGTGGCTCGCGCAGTGGTCCAGTACAATTTGAAAAGGACGAGGAAGATCCTTTCGGTTTGGATCAGTTTTTGACGCAAGCCAAGAAGGCAAGTAAACGTGGAGCCGATGAAGGGGGCAAAGACAAAGGTAGTAGTAGTAGCAGTGATAAGAGACGTAGGCGTGATTAGACTATTAGACTAATTGTAAGAATTTGCGTTGAACGTGGCTAAATGAAATTTTGTAAGCCTCTGCATTTTTTAAATGTAATATAAACTTTGATGCCTGACGCCTGATTGAAAGATAGTATCGTAACGTAATTGTAAGTAGGTTACACACACATTATTGCGTAGTTTAATCGTTAAAAATATTAAGAATTCAATACGATACGTAATAGTACATTAAAGTTTAAAATTGTTTTAGAGCTAAGAAGAAATCGTGTTTTTATTGTACAAAGCAATAAAAGATTATTTCTAGTACAGAATTTTTGCAAAACTATTTTTGAATTATGAATATTATTATTATTCCTATCGACCTTCTAATTCTGGAAATTATATCAGGTAAAAAATATGTTGGTACAGTCATAGAGAAGAGGAGGCGACAACATTTATAACATTATAAGGCTTTATCTATAACAATGAGGTAACAACAAAGGAATTTTTAAAACGTTTACATGACTGAACACTGATCACCAGCTGCAGCGTCGAATGCAGGTAAAGGATTTCCGCCTTCCACCTCCCCAATTAGTTCTTGAGGAGGAGGCCCTGCGTATTGAACTTTGAGCATAAGATCTGATATCCTTTCAAATCTTTTCTTCTTCAAATCCGAAGAATCCGAATCTCGCTCTGAGGCGTATTCCTGGCAAATTTGTTTCATGTATTCGTATTGCTGACTGTATTTTTCAAAATCTTTGGACGCAAGCTTTTCCCGGTTAGTTGATAGCCAATCTGGGTACTATTGCAATTTACAAATATTAGAACAATTAAACCGAATTTAGTGATGACTTTCTTTGTAAGATAAAAACGCTTCTCTACCTTTTCTACTATATCTGTTAGCACTGGTTGAAGTAGCTCTTTGGACAATAGTTTTTGCATCATATTGGTCATGAAGGGTAAAATATCGGCATCGTCTAGATTGTCCTCTTCTTCCATTCCCATACCTAAGCCACCCATTAACCTAGCAAAATCGCTGTCGTTTGGAAATCCACCCATCTGTATGCAAAAACATTTATTTTGATTTCAAATTTTAGCATACCATGAACCATTTTCATGTACAACTATGATGAACTATCTACTGATCACACTTACCGAATTCGGAGTTGGCGTCTTTCCAGTGGCTTTTGTCGCAGCATTTCTTATGGCTTCATTCAATTGAGATGACAAGGCTTCCGGATCAGATGCTGTACTTAAGGCAGCTGCCGAAGCGGCGTCGACTATCTTGCTCATATTCTGTTCGAGATTCTTTTGCGTGGTAGAATCTCCTTTCACACCAGTTTTCAGATAGTCCCTCATCTTTTGCTCAAACTGTGCAGTAGCTTGCTTAATAAATTCTTCGGCCCACACGCCGTCCATCATCATATCCGCGGTTATATCGGTAGCTACCGCAGGTTTCTTTAACGTTTGTGGAAGGGGCTTATCAAAATCTTTCAAAGCGTCTGTGTAATATAATTTAAACATCATTATTCGTTTAATAAATTCACCCATACATGATAATGGGACCAGATTAACAGTATGTACATTGAAAATTTGAAAAATACCATCTAACAAAGCGTCCAACTCCGGGTCATCCGTTGGGGGTAATTCCTGCTGCCGTTTTCTCCTTATCACTGAAGATGACGACTCTTCTGACGTTTGGCAATGGTTTTTGTCACTACTACAGCTTCCGTTCATCGCTGAAGTAGTTGGGGTTGTGTCCTCCGGTATATCCATTTTCTAATGTTGAACTCGCACTTGCAAAACAAAAATGAAAATGCACTCTAGGATGCCGCTTTGCTTCTTGGAGTGCCACACTGGCAAGAATTACGATCTGAAAGAAATGTAAACAAAAACAATTAATAATTAACAAACTATATGACTCCTAAACCAACCTAAGCGTGATGCCTTATTCCAAAACTTTGTACACAAAATCACATAACAAAGGAATGGATGAAGGACAATAACACACAACACAACTTACACAACAAATAATGAATGATAAGGATAAGGATATACAGTTTACATATAACGTTAAAGTTACAGTTTCAAAAGTCTGAAAACATGTCTGTCAATGTTGTATATCGGGTACTCACCTTGAATGAAGAAACCAAATGTATTGATTTTTCCAGGAAATTGATAAAACGTGGACAAGGTTTAGCCAATGTATGTATGTATGTGGAAATATTTGAAAGACTTGAGAAATCAAGAGTTGTAATTAGATGAAAAAGGATGCTTTTGTTTAATTGTTTCGTTTGTTAATTATGTTTTAAATCACTTTCATAATTTTCACTTCATGTTCCATGGTCCATGTTTGTTCGTCCAGTCAGCTGAGCTGTTTCAAGCTGGATCAAAATGAATTTAAGATATTTGATGTAATAGAAGAAGTGAGAGAATAAGAGGCAGGGAAAAATAAGCATCCAAAGTTCCAAATCAATATTATGCCATTTATGCCTTGTTTTTACTGTGCAACATACTAACATACATTAATACTGGGCTCTCTGGGATCATGGGATGATATGAGAACAAAAAGGATGCGGATGATAGGATGGGATGGGATCATATCGTTTGGAATGAAAATTGGAAATTGGAATCTTTTTGTAAGGTAAAAAGTAGCCTACACTACATGGGATGGGAACTGCATGCATAAAACATCCTATGTATTATCCTCAATCCTCAGTCATCTAATCTAATCCTAGTGTACCCCATACATGCAGCCGGAGTAGTAGCCGGACAGGCAATTGGTAGTGTCAGTAGTCAGTTCAGTTCAGTAGTGTGTGTGTGTGTAGTGTGGAAATGGAAGCATGTGTTTGTGTGTGTGCATAAATAAGACAGAGGATTGAATGAGGTTAACTAGGTAGGATATTGTTTGAGTGTTGATCACTAATCCTGAAATTGCCTCATAGATGACAGTTTGAATTTGGACAACAATGAAGGCCATTGTTCCGAACCGAAATAGTCTTTTGAGATCAGGCTCTCACGTGCTAAAACAACGACAGGCATGCCTGATTCACATGTCATCAATTTATCGGCCAATTAATGTAACGCCTCCCTCGAGCAAACCCTCCGGTCAATCCGAAAAGGGTAAACATGGGAATTCGGAATCGCTTTCAAAAAGTTTAAAAGTAAGTCACTTTGTCAAGTCGTCGGCGTCGCCAGAATAAAATTAATGCATTACGTTTATATTACCGGTACTAATTCCGTTTTCTCTGTTTTTCTAGCTTCTTGTTGACAATGGTCTGATAAAGCAGTCGTCATGTTTCGGGGCATATCATTTGCTTCCAATTGGTCTAAAAGCGATGGATAAACTTATTCACCTTGTGGACAAATTCATGCATCAGGGAAATTGTCAGAAAATTCAAATGCCAACTTTGACATCCGCTTCGTTGTGGAAAGCTACTGGAAGATTGGAAGAATGCCAACCTGAGTTAATGAGGGTCACGGACAGGCACCGTAAAGAATTTCTTTTGAGTCCTGTACGAAGTATAATAATAGCAATTTGCATAATTGTAATGTATTTATTCGAAATCGAAAGTAGCTAATTTTTTCATGACAAATCTGTAATTATGGCACCCTTTGTTTACGTAATGTGCAGACTCATGAAGAAGCAATTTGTGATCTCGTAAAGAATCCACCTTTAAGTTATCGTCAGCTTCCACTTAGACTGTATCAAATTACTGAAAAATTTCGTGATGAAATGAGACCCCGATTTGGGCTCATGCGGGGGCGCCAGTTTCTCATGAAGGATTTGTACACGTTTGACGAGGATTTGGATTCAGCTAGAAAAACTTACAATGAAATAAATAATATTTACCAAAGGCTAATGGATGTTTTAGACGTTAGCTGGGTACAAGGTGAGAATCATTTTATTTAAGATATTTCCTCAGTAGATCGGTTTTAAAATATAAGATGTTTCAAAATACAGCCCGTGGTTCAACTGGGTCTATTGGAGGTGTCATGTCTCACGAGTTTCACGTAGTTGCCGATATTGGCGAGGATCATCTTTATCATTGCGCGTCTTGCAAGGAGTCCTTCAATGCAGAACTTTCAAAAGAAGACGTTGAACAGGAAACAATTGAGGTAGCTAGTGGAGGAACTGGAGAGATTTCACAATCGGTGTCTACGATTCCAGTATGCATAAATTGTGGGTCCAATGAATTATCTAGTAGTAGATCAATTGAAGTGGGCCACGCGTTTCTCCTAAGCACTAAATACACGAAACCCCTGGAAGCATTATGTAGCACGAAGGATAATAAGAAGCTTCCAATGGAAATGGGCTGTTATGGACTCGGTGTTTCGCGTCTGTTAGCTGCATTACTTGAAGTCAAGTCAACAAATGAAGAAATAGTATGGCCCTTGCGTATCGCACCTTATCTGGTTTCTGTTTTACCTCCAAAGCAGGGTAGCAAAGAAGACCCGTTTGGCAGTCCCCTTGCTTACAAATTATATGAATCCCTTAAGAAAATCTTACCTGATGATGTAATTTACGATGATAGAATTAACCAAACGATTGGAAAAAGATTGCAAGATAACAAACGACTAGGTATCCCGTTCATAATCGTCTGTGGGAAAGCAGTTCACGATCCTCTGGGACCATTCTTTGAATTAATTGATTGTACATCTGGTTCCACTAGCTTACAACACTCTGACAAAATTGTGAGGCATTTATATGATGTTAAAAGTTCAGTAAAACTTCGGTAATATGACTATTAACATCCATGGTATTGGTATGATATTTCATTTTATTTTTTAGCATTTAATGCCAATGAAAATGGGTAGTATGTTTGACAAGTCTGATGTGTGACAAAATGAAAAAACACCAATGGCTTACGAATATGAGTGTATTAAATACATATTATTGAAAACTTAACATTTGTGCGAATTCATTTGTTTATCGTTTTGTATTTCCAGCATGCACAACAAGGCAAGGTTAAAGGTAACACGTCAAAATAGAAAACCGCAACTCTGCCCTGATATAATTTACTTTACGTACGTAAGCAATGTTAATATAATAGTAATTATGCTGTTCTCAACTCAGATCACATTGTATATACCTGCTCTCGTAGTTTTTCAGATATTCTCTTCAATTATCTTACGTACTTTAATCAACTTAAGTTAAGATTAGCTTCATGACAAGTTGACAAGGATAACAATACTGCTAAACGTGCAGTCCCTCACAATAAGTTTTCTCCATAATATTAACAAAGTAAATTAACCCAAACACTAACTATGAAATATCAAGCACAGAAACATAACGGAACGGAGTAAAGGAAGAGGAGCCCGAACAAAACGCAACGAATTGTATATAATAAACTAAAACTGATTAAAAATTAAACTTTAGAGGTCGAGGTGTCATAAACTCTTCTACTACTGCATCATTAATTGTAGCGCGTCGTTGTTGAATCTCTGCTACAAGCTTCTGTAATTCTGCAATCAATGTAGCCTTCAACTCACCAGTGAGCAGTTTTCCCGAGGTATAATCCTGCAAAAAAGGAAACGTTTACACAATATTGCAAGGTATACGTGTACCAGTTTGTCATTAAAGTTAAAAGTGCTTGTAATACCTCTTTTATCTGAGCGAGTTTTTCATCGTCTGGGTAAAAGAAACGTAAATACTGGTAGGATATATCAACATCACAGTTTCCACCCAGTGCTCTATGTTCCTCGACAGTCGTTTGACCCCCAGAAAATGCGTACTTATTAATCTGTAGTCGAATTTAAATACCCTAATATTAAACTGCAGTCCGTTGGATCCCTTTTTTCCATTTTGAGTTATTTGTAACGAATAAGTGCGAATAACGATTTTTTGTGAATTAATTTAATCGAATCAAGTATTCGACATCTTCAGACCTACCTTTTTCTTAATTTGATTCGCCGTGTCAGTTAAAAAGATTGCAGAGTTTTCGTCAGATGCAGACATTTTTGTCTTAGCTCCCTGAAGTGCAGGAAAAAAGGACGAGTGCATTAGAGCTGGCTTGTGAAAACCAAGTTTTGGACAGACGTCTCGAGTCATTCGGAAGTAAGGATCCTACCAGTCAAATTTTTATACGTTAGTTTTAAAAAAGTACCACTAGAGTGATCGTATGATGATGCTTGGTTGTTTCATACCTGGTCAATTGCACATGGGATAAGGCAAGGGATATCCTTTCGTTTCTTAAATATATGAGGAAAACTTGTCGAGAAGCAAGGGGCGGCCTCAATAGACGGAAAATGAATTTTTCCAATACAATCTAAAAATCATATCAATATAACAGTATTCAGAGGTGGTAAAATGGGTCGTGTTCAAAAACTGTGAGAATAGTGAGGTTTACCACTGTCTCCAAAGCCAAAGCAACCCTTCGCTTGATTAAACGTAATACTCCTCGATATCAAAGCAATATTTTGGTAGAATTCCGGGCATTGGCTACAAATAAGGTAATAAAATAATAATATTCATGTAAGAATTTCATGCTCATTCTAACTAATATCAGTAATAACAAACCTACCCAATATATTTGAAGTCAGTGAATATGAAGGTTTTCTCTTTGTCGAAGCCACATGCAATGATGTCTTTAGCATTTTCTACAGCACACTAGAGTGAAAATATAAAACGCAGTGGATGATGGAAGCAAGAACCAACATATGAATGAAATATACTAATGAAAATACTATAGTGTACAAGCATACTCTCTGCGCTTCTTCAACACTCAAATTTTTCCAAAGGAACTTTTCATCATCGGTGAGCTGGATAACCAAAGGTACATCAAACGCATCCTGTAACCACCTATACATAGATTGAGAATTTAAAAAATACGTAATTTAAAAACGACAGAAAGAAAAAAGAAATGCTAACTTTAAATCTCTTACTTTGTAAACATAAATGGGACTAAATGGCCCAAGTGCATTGCCTGTGAAGATGGACCTCGACCAGTATACAAGTAAAACGGTTTCCCAGCCTCTTTTCTATCTAGAATTAATTTCAAATCTCGATGGCTAAAAAATATCCCCCTCTTCAAAAGGGGATGAGCTGGTTTTCCAGTTACGCGCTCTAAACGTTCTACAATATCCGGTGTAATTTTTTCACAGCCAAATCGTTCTACAAACAATAAGTCAAGAGTGCATTGTTTAATTTACATAATGTTAAATAATGTCAGTAACATTAAATCTGTACTCAAAATAATACAATTAAAAGAATAAAGAAAGAACTCACTTATTAGCTTCTCGTAGTCAATTCCTGTATCAGCTTTCCCACAAACATTCCAGGGATTCACAATATCTTCATCCTCCTCCGAAGGAGCACCATCCCCGCTAACTCGCATGTTCTCCAGCTGCTCCTCCACAGCTGCAGCGATGGAAGCTCCATTTTCACTTGTATTCGTCATAATTAATATATACTTTGAGTTTCAAAATTTCCACTCGTATTTCCAAATGTGTATTATTTGTAGCTTAACGCTTCTCAGTCCCTGAAACAGAAAACACTGAAATTAGGAACACGATACGATACCTTTAGGAAAACCCTTTGATTGAACTTTCATGTCTTTGGAACAGGCAACATAACGAATGGCTATATTTAGTTCATGCACATGGATTACAACACAACTACCGACTACACTGACACTGATGCAGGTTATGGACATGGATGCTCAAAACTTACATATGGCCTGGAGATAATTATCATTATCACTCGAAATTTTTATTTTACGAAGTTCATGAAAGGGAAGGTAGTGAAGGTACATATAGCCAAAGCCTAACTGACTAATCTTTGCCAAGACTGATACTGAATGAATATTGGTCAAGTACATCATATCGTGTCTGCCTTATCATTTTTTCGCAGAATAATGAACACGTTTACTAAGTATTTGACTTTGTGATACACCAAAACTAAAGTCCTATTACGTTATAGCTATGAGCTAAATAGATTGATTATTACTCAGCACTGTAACATCAAGTCATCAAGATATAAACTCCTTCAGGATCTTATTCAGGCGAATAGACTGTATGGTGTACCTGGAGCAAGTGAAGTGCAACGTGCAACTACCTGATCTGACCAATGTGAAGGTAACAGATACATTTAAAGTTAAGTGTGTATTTTAAGTGGAGCCAACTCACTCTCACTTGAAGCCAAAGACCAACAAAGATCAATATTGAAGTGCAATCACGCTCAACGCGTCTTTAAAGTCTGGCTTAAGGTTGAAGGTGTATACCTATATGCAATTCACACCAAGCAAGATCCATTATTACTACATTTTCCTCTTAATGACACGTCGTATGTCACTTACTTCATACTTTAACCGTGTTGTTGTACTTATGTACGCTATTAGCGCAATATATTACTTTACGTTACATTACTTTAGAATAACAAGCTAATGCTTTTGTCACAAGGATATAATGAAATTCTCTCATTAACATGAACCACTGCCACGCGATCTTGACCAGTTTCACAGGACCGAGCACCTTAAATCAAGTTACGCAATCATCATCAGTAAATCCCTCTCTCGCTCACCTTAAGAGCACTAAATCAGCAAAGAGTTGAAGGTTGGCTTGAGATCCAAATCTAGTAGAGATTAGAGCAGAAAGGACAAAAATACTTTCTAGCGTCAATCCTAGCGTGACACCACACACCTGCCCAACCCACAAACTATGACTGATGACTGACAGACGAGAGGCTTCACAGGTTTTGCGTCATTTTTGCAAAGAGAAATTTTCAAATCACAGAACCCTGATCAAAGCTGACGAAAGGATGATGATTTGATGATGAACGGGGTCGGTTGGTCACCTTAATTGATACTTTCCGCAACGCTGAGTTGAAGAATCCACAAGAATATAATCCACTGCAATTCTCCCTATTTATTTCATACAATAGACAATAGACACAGAGTGATACAAAATACCGATACATAAATACACACAGAGAAATGGTTTTTAGAAAAAGAGTTTTTGCACATATCGTACATACCTTCTAGTAGTAGTGCATGCTAAATTGCTAAAATAATATTAAGGGATGATGATGATGAAACTGGGGCACAGCTGTTGTAGTGCTTGTTAAGACACACCTTTAGCTAGTTGCTCAACAAGACGTGACGCACTTTTCCCCACTACCCCGTCCCTCAATATCCCCACATTTCCTCCTCACAAGGATACTCGGAAAGGTGGAGTTTAGTGTGCAAATTACGCCGAAACAGAGAGTATATACCTGGGAGAGCACATTTATGCTTGTAATAAAATATCATTCCGTGTACTACTCACAGACGGATTATGCGGATGTTTTTATCCATATTAGCATTATTAACATACGGAAAAAATACACATGAACACATACATCCACAATATGCATTCCCATACATTCTAACCTAACCTAACTCGCTGTATTGCTGCAGTGCATGCCATTGTTACATCACATGTATATTACTAAAACAACAAAAATGCAGAGTGGACTTTTATATTGTGGCGGCGTGGAGGCGTGGTTCTATCATGTGTTTCACGTGCTGGATCCACGTTGGAACGCCGCCGAATGTGATTCACTCTTATGTTAACTGTCACTATTTTTTTTGATACTATAAAGTTCATGTTCATGTTCGTCTTCATATGATTTGGAGTTTTGCTTGGAAGCACTTGAAAATGGTATATTATACAGATTATACTGCACTTCTTGTAATACCCACTAAAATCCGATTTATAATTGTGTGAAAGTGTGAATCCCTACGGATGTTAACTAATTACAATTAAAAGAAAAGAGGGGTGGATAACATGGTTTAGTACAAGGTGCATTTAGTTTGGTTTGTGTGTTCACAGCTGGAGAGCAAAAAATTGAAAGCTGAGGTGGTGTTTGTCTCACAGACACCAAAAGAAAAGCTTTCAATTGAGTGTATCAGATCAGCTGAGCACAAAGTCAACCAAAGTTATCAATTTATCTGAGCGGCCGAGAAGGGTGGTGGTGGAGGTGGACGAAAATAAAGAGATCAGTTGTCATCAGTATCTTGGAGGCTCTAGCTGAAATAATATTATTCAATTTTGAAAATGTATTCAGACGATCACGGATACGGTTATAGTGGGGGTGGTGGTGGTGGTGGTCAAAGTGGGGACTATTATTATTATGGCGGAGGAGGATATGGAAATGGAGGTCAGGGTTATGACCAACAATATAGTCAACAACAACAGGCTCCCCAATATCCCCAGCCTGGTGGAGGAGCTGGAGGGAGGCATCAGCAGCATCAACAACAGGGATATGGGGGACAGGGGGATAGTGGGTTCTTCAATCCGGGTGGAATGATGCCACCAGGAATGAATAATTTCAATCCGATGATCAGCACGTTTGCGAAGCAGTATGGTGAAACGTTGGTGGGTCAGGGAAAAGAGATTGTGGACGAGAAAATTCAAAAGTTTGTGACAGTTTCCAAGCTCAAATATTACTTTGCGGTGGATACTGCCTACGTGATGAAGAAGATGGGATTGTTGTTCTTCCCCTTTACGCATAAGGTAATTTTGTAAATAAAAAATTATGTAATCTGGGGAAAATGAATAATCTTGAACAATTTTCAGTTTTTTTATTGAATGGAATGGAATAATGTTGTTTCCCGTAGGACTGGTCAATACATTATGATAAAAATGAAGACGACGCAGTTCAGCCACGTTATGAGGTGAATGCTCCAGATCTGTATATACCACTAATGGCTTTCATCACTTACATTCTTGTTGCTGGAGTCAGCCTAGGAATGCAACAAAAGTATGACCACTTATCGTTATTTAGTAGTAAAATACAATTAGCAGATGCAGATACTCAACTTCAGTTCAAGGAGTTTTTTGTGGCGTTTTGGGTTTTGTTCAGAGTATCTATTCGTACAATTATTAATATTAATATAATGTTGATTATATATACAGATTCACACCAGAATTTTTAGGAATGCAAGCTAGTTCTGCAATGGGATGGCTGCTATTAGAGTTAATGGTATTTACTGGATTTACGTATGTAATCCAAACTGACCTTAAAGTTTTTGACCTTCTTACCTTTTGTGGATACAAGTTTGTCGGGTAAGAGCGCTAACGCTGATACAACAAATATTTTTACTATATTTACTTTGAGGTTTTGAATACAAGTAGTCTATAAGATTTGCGATTTGTTGGGTTTATTTTTCAGAATGTTGTCCATTTTGATTGCTTCCCTTTTCCTCCAGAAGACGGGTTATTATGCAGTACTCATCTATTTCAGCTTGTCGCTTTCATATTTTTTGGTCCAAACTTTGAAGAAACAGATTTACAGCGTGACAACGCATGAACACGTGATGACTGGTAACAAAAGACGTTTGTACTTCCTACTGACTCTTGCTGGAGTTCAGCCTCTGCTCATGGGTTTCCTGACGTATCACCTCGCGGTTTGGTAACAAATACGAGATGATAAGCTAAATTACATTTCGAAATTCGAGAGTTCTACTTATAATCAATGATAGATTGATTTGTTAAAATTAGACTTAATTGGTACTGATGATAATGATAGAGTAAAAAAAACTCTTGGAGGATATCTCAATTTTCACTATCGTCGGTTCGCTTACCATGCCATTAACTCTGTAGTAGTAACTTAATGATTCCGTATTTGTAGCTCTGCATTCGCAATACATTTAATCGTAATTATGTAGGCGATTTGTGTCGTGTCATTGTTTTGTGCATTGGAAGTCGGAGAAGTGGCGCAGTATAAAATGCATACTCATTTGATTTATGTAAACTGTGAGTTCACCTCTTCTAAAAGTGTTCTTGGTTCAATTATTTAACTACCTACATGCAGCATTATTGACCATCCACATTTGTTTCTACGCTCTAGGTAATAAATAAATATAAGGATGGTGTCGTTTTTAACATGTAGGCATATTTAAGTAGTATAGTCCCTAGTAGTAAGTCAGAATGTTATTCTCTTCATGCTCATGTCGTGTTTTTATTATTGTAGGTTGTACATTTATGTAGTACCTGTTTGATGGATGAGTTTTGGGTGCGTGTGAGTTTAGGATAATGTTGTGCAAGTTTGGATAGTAACTCCGAAAATAACCGAATTTAAATTTAAAGCCAAAAGTGTCCTATCTAAATATATACTAAGGAAGAGAGAAGAAAAGCTACCATATTATAAAAGAAAGGTATAACTACGTAATTTTGTTNGAAAGGTATAACTACGTAATTTTGTTTCAATTCGAGTTAACATGCAATTGAGGAATAAATGAAATAAAACTTGAAGTTATGTGCTATTATAACCGTAACAAAAATTATTGGTCCAAGTTTTATACATATACTCTAATCAATGCAGGTATGGATTTTTTATCGCATACTTGGTTCTTTCGACTTGACGTACAAACATTTCGTTTACGAATTTACGGTTTAAAGTTACACCGAGGATTTATTAAAAGCTAGTATTATTATGCTTACTGCATTGGTATTATCGCCAGGTAGTGAATCTAATCATAAAGTCATCAGCCATCGCAATTACTAATTACATGCCTAGGTACATTACATGTATGGGTTTATGCTTAATGTAACCGAATCTCGTATAACGTAATGATACTTCGTACTTTTAACATTGCTTTTGTTTTAATTACAAACAATCCTTAAATCGGTGTCAATTGTCAATTGCTCCATCACTTGCAATGAAGTTACGTTACCAATTGCATTAGTGACATGATGACATGAATGAAGCAACCTCCTAACACACCAACCAACAATACGAATACGACAATGTCGACAATGCAAAGTCAAACCTCTAAAGTTTCAGTTTGCAGATGAAGCTTGAATTGCTTGAAGGTGGGTGGACGTGGACATGATACTTGGTTGACTCATTGTCAGCTTCAGCCAGACAATTATAAGGAACTCGTTAACTCATAAGAAACCGACGTGTAATAAGGAAAGGAAAGGCTTCATTTGGCTTTGCCAAACAGGTGCATTATGATTACCTATGAATATTATGATGGTACATATATTAGTGGACGTGGACATGATACCTTGGTTGACTCATTGTCAGCTTCAGCCAGACAAGTGTAAGGAACTCGTTAACTCATAAGAAACCGACGTGTAATAAGGAAAGGAAAGGCTTCATTTGGCTTTGCCAAACAGGTACATTATGATTACTTACCTATGAATATTATGATGGTACATATATTTTTGGTGATGCGTAGTAGTTGCAGGAGCAGACAAAGTGCGGTGCACAATGCACATACTGCACATACATAGTATACACATGGACAGAGGCAGGTAGTAGTAGTTTCAAAGACATTATAACTGTACATAAAAACAGATTACTGCACATTCAGATGGCAAACGGAACAGGTACTCAACGAGCTTCAATACTGATAGAATGAGCTCATTTGAATTGAGCATATTCGGTCGTTTTGACCGAAGGTGTTGCGTCTTACGAGTATGTATGACTCTAAAAACTCTGCTCTCCCAATACTGTACTGTAATGCTCAGTGCTGAGCTGTTTCAAGTAGTACTCACGATGGAAATGTGCCCAATGTGCTGTAGCTAACAATGACTTGATGATATTGCTCATCACCACATCACACTCAAATTATCCCATGTAGCTGCTACAATACAAATTGCATTTTGAATATAACACTCACACACTGAAATGTGAGAATAAAGAACTTGTGCAAGTATGTCGTGTAATTGTTGGATGTTTTATACTGTTATGAAGCCTTTTACAATCATAAAACACAGTGAACATGATAGACATTTAC